>JASDQU011379201.1:2293-23962 GCA_032191745.1 Picea mariana | reverse complement strand
TTATCTCTCCCAGATGACTTTGACAACAACATAAAACAAATTATTTATGTACTTGGAAAATACATGAGGTAAGTATTGTTTTATAAGGAAAATGTACTTCTTATGTGATTTTTAGTGGAACTTATTGACATATTATCTTTTATCTACAAATTTATGTATCCCTTGATATTATTTTATTGCATCGACATTTGTAGGTGTCTATCATCAAAAGAAATCCATAAAGAATATATAAGGTATTGGAAGAGATAAATTCCCTAACTAATGTGTCAAATGCAACAGTATCTACCCCCAACATTTTTCAATGAACAAGAACACTACCTCATACACCAAGTTGAGGAGATTGAATTATGTGGACGAGTACACACAAGGTCGATTTGGATGGTGGAGAGGTAGTTGAAGTCACTGAAGGCTTTTGTTAGAAAAAGATCATGTCCAGAGGGTTCCATGGTTGTGAGATATATGGTATATCAATGCACGGTGTATATTCGTCAATATCTAGTCTTCCTTGGTTATTGATGGAGCAACAGAGCAATATTGTAAAAGAGGTCATTCGAAAAATTAGGTTTCCGATAGGGTTTTCGTCGAACATACAAAATATCTTAACTAAAAAAGGTGATTTTGGTGGGGTTAAAACACATGAATGACATACATTCATTAAGGTAATTATTAGGTTATAATAATTTCCTTATTGGTATGCATTTTTTGGAAACAAATAACAATTATTTGTTTTTTATTACAGTATGTTCTACCTTTATCTCTCCCAAACGACTTTGACAACAACATAAAACAAATTATTTATGTACTTGGAAAATACATGAGGTAAGTATTGTTTTATAAGGAAAATGTACTTCTTATGTGATTTTTAGCAGAACTTATTGACATATTATCTTTTATCTGCAAATTTATGTATGCCTTGATATTATTTTATTGCATCAACATTTGTAGGTGGCTATCATCAAAAGAAATCCATAAAGAAGATATGAGGTATTGGAAGAGAGAAATTCCCCGAGTAATGTGTCAAATGCAACAGTATCTACCTCCAACATTTTTCAATGCACAAGAACACTACCTCATACACCAAGTTGAGGAGATTGAATTATGTGGACTGGTACACACAAGATCAATTTGGATGGTGGAGAGGCACTTGAAGTCACTGAAGGCTTTTGTTAGACAAAGACCACGTTCAGAGGGTTCTATCGTTGAGGGATATATGGTATATCAATGCATGGTGTATATTATTCAATATCTAGTCTTCCTTGGTTATTGATGGAGCAACAGAGAAATATTGTAAAAGAGGTGATTCAAAAAATTAGGTTTCCGACGGGGTTTTCGTCTAACATACAAAATATCTTAACTAAAAAACGTAATTTTGGTGGGGTTAAAACACATGACTAGCATACATTCATTAAGGTAATTATTAGGTTATAATAATTTCCTTATTGGTACGCATTTTTTGGAAACAAATAAGAATTATTTGTTTTTTGTTACAGTATGTTGTACCTTTATATCTCTCAGACGAGTTTGACAAAAACATAAGACAAATAATTTATGTACTTGGAAAATACATGAGGTAAGTATTGTTTTATAAGGAAAATGTACTTCTTATGTGATTTTTAGCGAAACTTATTGACATATTATCTTCTATCTGCAAATTTATGTATGCTTTGATATTATTTTATTGCATCGACATTTGTAGGTAGCTATCATCAAAAGAAATCCATAAAGAAGATCTAAAGTATTGGAAGAGATAAATTCCCTGACAAATGTGGCAAATGCAACAGTATCTAACTCCAACATTTTTCAATGCACAAGAACACTAACACATACACCAAGTTGAGGAGATTGAATTATGTGGACCAGTACACACAAGGTCGATTTGGATGGTGGAGAGGCACTTGAAGTCACTGAAGGATTTTGTTAGACAAAGACCACTTTCGGAGGTTTATATGGTTGAGGGATATATGGTATATCAAAGCATGGTGTATGTTAGTCAATATCTAGTCTTCCTTGGTTATTGATGGAGCAACGGAGCAATATTGTAAAACAGGTCATTCAAAAAATTAGGTTTATGACGGGGTTTTTGTCGAACATACAAAATATCTTAACTAAAAAAGGTAATTTTGGTGGGGTTAAAACACATGACTGGCATACATTCATTAATGTAATTATTAGGTTATAATAATTTTCTTATTGGTATGCATTTTTTGGAAACAAATAACAATTATTTATTTTTTGTTACAGTATGTTCTACCTTTTTCTCTTCCAGACGACTTTGACAACAACATAAAACAAATTATTTATGTACTTGGAAAATACATGAGGTAAGTATTGTTTTATAAGGAAAATGTACTTCTTATGTGATTTTTAGCGGAACTTATTGACATATTATCTTTTATCTACAAATTTATGTATGCCTTGATATTATTTTATTGCATTTACATTTGTAAGTGGCTATCATCAAAAGAAATCGATAAAGAAGATATAAGGTATTGGAAGAGAGAAATTCCCCAACTAATGTGTCAAATGCAACAGTATGTACCTCCAACATTTTTCAACGCACAAGAACACTACCTCATACACCAAGTTGAGGAGATTGAATTATGTGAACCAGTACACACAAGGTCGATTTGGATGGTGTAGAGGCACTTGAAGACACTGAAGGATTTTGTTAGACAAAGAGCACGTCCGGAGGGTTCTATGGTTGAGGGATATATGGTATATCAAGGCATTGTGTATATTAGTCAATATCTAGTCTTCCTTGGTTATTGATGGAGCAACAGAGAAATATTGTAAAAGAGGTCATTCGAAAAATTAGGTTTCCAACGGGGTTTTCATTGAACATACAAAATACCTTAAATAAAAAAGGTGATTTTGGTGGGTTTAAAACAAATGAATGACATTCATTCATTAAGGTAATCATTAGGTTATAATAATTTCCTTATTGGAACACATTTTTTGGAAACAAATAACAATTATTTGTTTTTTGTTACAGTATGTTCTACCTTTATCCCTCCCAGATGACTTTGACAACAACATAAAACAAATTATTTATGTACTTGGAAAATACATGAGGTAAGTATTGTTTTATAAGAAAAATGTACTTCTTATGTGATTTTTAGAGGAACTTATTGACATTTTATCTTTTATCTGCAAATTTATGTATGCCTTGATATTATTTTATTGCATCCACATTTGTAGGTGGCTATCATCAAAAGAAATCCATAAAGAAGATATGAGGTATTGGAAGAGAGAAACTCCCCGACTAATGTGTCAAATGCCATAGTATCTACCTCCAACATTTTTCAATGCACAAGAACACTACCTCATACACCAAGTTGAGGAGATTGAATTATGTGGACCAGTACACACAAGGTCGATTTGGATGGTGGAGAGGCACTTGAAGTCGCTGAAGGCTTTTGTTAGACAAAGAACACGTCCGAAGGGTTCTATGGTTGAGGGATATATGGTATATCAATGCATGGTGTATATTAGTCAATATCTAGTCTTCCTTGGTTATTGATGGAGCAACATAGCAATATTGTAAAAGAGGTCATTTGAAAAATTATGTTTCTGATGGGGTTTTCATCGAACATACAAAATATCTTATCTAAAAAAGTGATTTTGGTGGGGTTAAAACACATGATTGGCATACATTCATTAAGGTAATTATTAGGTTATAATAATTTCCTTATTGATACACATTTTTTGGAAACAAATAAGAATTATTTGTTTTCTGTTACAGTATGTCTACCTTTATCTCTCTCAGACGACTTGGACAAAAACATAAGACAAATAATTTATGTACTTGGAAAATACATGAGGTAAGTATTGTTTTATAAGGAAAATGTACTTCTTATGTGATTTTTAGCAGAACCTATTGACATATTATCTTCTATATGCAAATTTATGTATGCCTTGATATTATTTTATTGCATTGACATTTGTAGGTAGCTATCATCAAAGGAAATCCATAAAGAATATATAAGGTATTGGAAGAGAGAAATTCCCTGACTAATGTGTCAAATGCAATAGTATCTACCTCCAACATTTTTCAATGCACAAGAACACTACCACATACACCAAGTTGAGGAGATTGAATTATGTGGACCAATACACACAAGGTTGATTTGGATGGTGGAGAGGCACTTGAAGTCACTGAATGCTTTTGTTAGACAAAGAGCACGTCCAGAGGGTTCTATGGCTGATGGATATATGGTATATAAATGCATGGTGTATATTAGTCAATATCTAGTCTTCCTTGGTTATTGTTGGAGCAACAGAGCAAATATTGTAAAAGAGGTCACTCGAAATATTAGGTTTCCGACGGGGTTTTCGTCGAACACACAAAATATCTTAACTAAAAAAGGTGATTTTGGTGGGGTTAAAATAGTTGACTCGCATACATTCATTAAGGTAATTATTAGGTTATAATAATTTTCTTATTGGTACGCATTTTTTGGAAACAAATAACAATTATTTGTTTTTTGTTACAGTATGTTCTAACTTTATCTCTCCCAGACGGCTTTGACAACAACATAAAACAAATTATTTATGTACATGGAAAATACATGAGGTAACTATTGTTTTATAAGGAAAATGTACTTCTTATGTGATTTTTAGTGGAACTTATAGACATATTATCTTTTATCTGCAAATTTATGTATGCCTTGATATTATTTTATTGCTTCGACATTTGTATGTGGCTATCATCAAAACAAATCCATAAAGAAGATATAAGGTATTGGAAGAGAGAAATTACCCTACTAATGTGTCAAATGAAACAGTATCTACCTCCAACATTTTTCAATGCACAAGAACACTACCTGATACACCAAGTTGACGAGATTGAATTATGTGGACCAGTACACATAAGGTCGATTTGGATGGTGGAGAGGAATTTGAAGTCACTGAAGGATATTGTTAGACAAAGAGCACGTCCAGAGTGTTCTATGGTTAAGGGATATATGGTATATCAATGCATGGTGTATATTATTCATATCTAGTCTTACTTGGTTATTGATGGAGCAACAAAGCAATATTGTAAAAGAGGTCATTTGAAAAATTAGGTTTCCGACGGTGTTTTCATCGAACAAATAAAATATCTTAACTAAAAAAGGTGATTTTGGTGGGGTTAAAACACAGGACTAGCATGCATTCATTAAGGTAATTATTAGGTTATAATAATTTTCTTATTGGTATGCATTTTTTGGAAACAAATAACAATTATTTGTTTTTTGTTACAATATGTTCTACCTTTTTCTCTCACAGACGACTTTGACAACAACATAAAACAAATTATTTATGTACTTGGAAAATACATGAGGTTAGTATTGTTTTATAAGGAAAATGTACTTCTTATGTGATTTTCAGTGGAACTTATTGACATATTATCTTTTATCTGCAAATTTATGTATGCCTTGATATTATTTTATTGCATCGACATTTGTAGGTGGCTATCATCAAAATAAATCCATAAAGAAGATACAAGGTATTGGAAGAGAGAAATTCCTCGATTAATGTGTCAAATGCAACAGTGTCTACATCCAACATTTTTCAATGCACAAGAACACTACCTCATACATCAAGTTGAGAAGATTGAATTATATGGACCAGTACATGCAAGGTCGATTTGGATGGTGAAGAGGCACTTGAATTCACTGAAGGCTTTTGTTAGACAAAGAGAACGTCTGGAGGGTTCTATGGTTGAGAGATATATGGTATGTCAATGCATGGTGTATATTAGTCAATATCTAGTCTTCCTTGGTTATTGATGGAGCAACAGAGCAATATTGTAAAAGAGGTCATTTGAAAAATTAGGTTTCCGATGGGGTTTTCGTCGAACATACAAAATATCTTAAATAAAAGAGGTGATTTTGGTGGGGTTAAAACACATGACTGGAATACACTCATTAAGGTAATTATTAGGTTATAATAATTTCCTTATTGGTACGCATTTTTTGGAAACAAATAACAATTATTTGTTTTTTGTTACAGTGTGTTCTACCTTTATCTCTCCCAAACATCTTTGACAACAACATAAAACAAATCATTTATGTACTTGGAAAATACATGAGGTAAGTATTGTTTTATAAGGAAAATGTACTTCTTATGTGATTTTTAGCGGAACTTATTGACATATTATCTTTTGTCTACAAATTTATGTATGCCTTGATATTATTTTATTACATCGACATTTGTAGGTGGCTATCATCAAAAGAAATCCATAAAGAAGATATGAGGTATTGGAAGAGAGAAATTCCCTGACTAATGTGTCAAATGCAATAGTATCTACCTCCAACATTTTTCAATGCACAAGAACACTACCTCATACACCAAGTTGAGGAGATTGAATTATGTGGACTGGTACACACAAGGTCGATTTGGATGGTGGAGAGGCACTTGAAGTCACTTAAAGATTTTGTTAGACAAAGACCACGTTCAGAGGGTTCTATGGTTGAGGGAGATATGGTATATCAATGCATGGTGTATATTAGTCAATATCTAGTCTTCCTTGGTTATTGATGGAGCAAAAGAAAAATATTGTGAAAGAGGCCATTCAAAAAATTAGGTTTCCGACGGGGATTTCCTCGAACATACAAAATATCTTAACTAAAAAATGTAATTTTGGTTGGGTTAAAACACATGACTGGCATACATTCATTAAGGTAATTATTAGGTTATAATAATTTTCTTATTGGTATGCATTTTTTGGAAACAAATAACAATTATTTATTTTTTGTTATAGTATGTTCTACCTTTTCCTATCCCAGATGACTTTGATAACAACATAAAACAAATTGTTTATGTACTTGGAAAATACATGAGGTAAGTATTCTTTTATAAGGAAAATGTACTTCTTATGTGATTTTTAGTGGAACTTATTGACATATTATCTTTTATCTGCAAATTTATATATGCCTTGATATTATTTTATTGCATTGACATTTGTAGGTGGCTATCATCAAAAGAAATCCATAAAGAAGATATAAGGTATTGGAAGAGAGAAATTCCCCGACTAATGTGTCAAATGCAACAGTATATACCTCCAACATTTTTCAATTCACAAGAACACTACCTCATACTCCAAGTTGAGGAGATTGAATAATGTGGACCAGTACACACAAGGTCGATTTGGATGGTGGATAGGCACTTGAAGACACTGAAGGCTTTTGTTAGACAATGAGCACGTCCGGAGGGTTCTATGGTTGAGGGATATATGGTATATCAATGCATGGTGTATATTAGTCAATATCTAGTCTTCCTTTGTTATTGATGGAGCAACAGAGCAATATTGTAAAAGAGGTCATTTGAAAAATTCGGTTTCCCATGTGGTTTTCGTCGAACATACAAAATACCTTAACTAGAAAAGGTGATTTTGGTGGGGTTAAAACACATGACTGGCATACATTGATTAAGGTAATTATTAGGTTATAATAAATTCCTTACCGGTACGCATTTTTTGGAAACAAATAACAATTATTTGTTTTTTGTTACAGTATGTTCTGCCTTTATCTCTCCCAGACGACTTTGACAACAACATAAAACAAATTATTTATGTACTTGGAAAATACATGAGGTAAGTATTGTTTTATAAGGAAAATGCACTTCTTATAAGATTTTTAGAGGAACTTATTGACATATTATCTTTTATCTACAAATTTATGTATGCCTTGATATTATTTTATTGCATCAACATTTGTAGGTGGCTATCATCAAAAGAAATCCATAAAGAAGATATGAGGTATTGGAAGAGAGAAATTCCCCGACTAATGTGTCAAATGCAACAGTATCTACGTCCAAGATTTTTCAATGCACAAGAACACTACCTCATACACCAAGTTGAGGAGATTGAATTATGTGGACCAGTACACACAAGGTCGATTTGGATGGTGGAGAGGCACTTGAAGTCACTGAAGGATTTTGTTAGACAAAGAGCATGTCCGGAGGGTCCTATGGTTAAGGGATATATGGTATATCAATGCATGGTGCATATTAGTCAATATCTAGTCTTCCTTAGTTATTGATGGAGCAACATAGCAATATTGTAAAAGAGGTCATTTGAAAAATTAGGTTTTTGACGGGGATTTCCTCGAACATACAAAATATCTTAACTAAAAAAGGTGATTTTGGTGGGGTTAAAACATATGACTGACATACATTCATTAAGGTAATTATTAGGTTATAATAATTTTCTTATTGGTACGCATTTTTTGGAAACAAATAAGAATTATTTGTTTTTTGTTACAGTATGTTCTACCTTTATATCTCTCAGACGACTTTGACAAAAACATAAGACAAATAATTTATGTAATTGGAAAATACATGAGGTAAGTATTGTTTTATAAGGAAAATGTACTTCTTATGTGATTTTTAGCGGAACTTATTGACATATTATCTTCTATCTGCAAATTTATGTATTCTTTGATATTATTTTATTGCATCGACATTTGTAGGTAGCTATCATCAAAATAAATCCATAAAGAAGATCTAAGGTATTGGAAGAGATAAATTCCCTGACTAATGTGGCAAATGCAACAGTATCTAACTCCAAAATTTTTCAATGCACAAGAACACTAACACATACACCAAGTTGAGAAGATTGAATTATGTGGACCAATACACACAAGGTCGATTTGGATGGTGGAGAGGCACTTGAAGTCACTGAAGGATTTTGTTAGACAAAGAGCACGTCCAGAGGGTTCTATGGTTGAGGGATATATGGTATATCAATGCATGGTGTATATTAGTCAATATCTAGTCTTCCTTGGTTATTGATGGAGCAACAAAGCATTATTGTAAAAGAGGTCATTCGAAAAATTAGGTTTCCGGCGGGGTTTTCGTCGAACATACAAAATATCTTAACTAAAAAAGGTGATTTTGGTGGGGTTAAAACACATGACTCGCATAAATTCATTAAGGTAATTATTAGGTTATAATAATTTCCTTATTGGTATGCATTTTTTGGAAACAAATAACAATTATTTGTTTTTTGTTACAATATGTTCACCTTTATCTCTCCTAGATGAATTTGACAACAACATAAAACAAATTATTTATGTACATGGAAAATACATGAGGTAACTATTGTTTTATACGGAAAATGTACTTCTTATGTGATTTTTAGCGGAACTTATTGACATATTATCTTTTATCTGCAAATTTATGTATGCCTTGATATTATTTTATTGCATCGACATTTGTAGGTGGCTATCATCAAGAGAAATCCATAAAGAAGATATAAGGTATTGGAAGAGAGAAATTACCCTACTAATGTGTCAAATGCAACAGTATCTACCTCCAACATTTTTCAATGCACAAGAACACTACCTCATACACCAAGTTGACGAGATTGAATTATGTGGTCGAATACACATAAGGTCGGTTTGGATGGTGGAGAGGCACTTGAAGTCACTGAAGGCTTTTGTTAGACAAAGAGCATGTCTGGAGGGTTCTATGGTTGAGGGATATATGGTATGTCAATGCATGGTGTATATTAGTCAATATCTAGTCTTGCTTGGTTATTGATGGAGCAACAAAGCAATATTGTAAAAGAGGTCATTCGAAAAATTAGGTTTCCGATGGGGTTTTTGTCGAACATACAAAATATCTTAACTAAAAGAGGTGATTTTGGTGGGGTTAAAACACATGACTCGCATACATTCATTAAGATAATTATTAGGTTATAATAATTTCCTTATTGGTACGCATTTTTTGGAAACAAAAAACAATTATTTGTTTTGTGTTACACTATGTTCTACCTTTATCTCTCGCAGACGAATTTGACAACAACATAAAACAAATTATTTATGTACTTAGAAAATACATGAGGTAAGTATTGTTTTATAAGGAAAATGTACTTCTTATCTGATTTTTAACGGAACTTATTGACATATTATCTTTTATCTGCAAATTTATATATGCCTTGATATTATTTTATTGCATCAACATTTGTAGGTGGCTATCATCAAAATAAATCGATAAAGAAGATATGAGGTATTGGAAGAGAGAAATTCCCTGACTAATGTGTGAAATGCAACCGTATCTACCTCCAACATTTTTCAATGCACAAGGACACTACCTCATACACCAAGTTGAGGAGATTGAATTATGTGGACTAGTACATACAAGGTCGATTTGGATGGTGAAGAGGCACTTGAAGTCACTGAAGGCTTTTGTTAGACAAAGAGAACGTTCAGAGGGTTCTATGGTTGAGGGATATATGGTATATCAATGCATGGTGTATATTAGTCAATATCTAGCCTTCCTTGGCTATGGATGGAGAAACATAGCAATATTGTAAAGTAGGTCATTCGAAAATTAGGTTTCAGATGGGGTTTTCGTCAAACATACAAAATATCTTAACTAAAAGAGGTGATTTTGGTGGGGTTAAAACACATGACTGGCATACATTCATTAAGGTAATTATTAGGTTATAATAATTTCCTTATTGGTACACATTTTTTGGAAACAAATAATAATTATTCATTTTTTGTTACAGTATGTTCGATCTTTATCTCTCCCAGACGACTTTGACAACAACATAAAACAAATCATTTATGTACTTGGAAAATACATAATACATGAGGTAAGTATTTTTTTATAAGGAAAATGTACTTCTTATGTGATTTTTAGCGGAACTTATTGACATATTATCTTCTATCTGCAAATTTATGTATGCCTTGATATTATTTTATTGCATCGACATTTGTAGGTGTCTATCATCAAAATAATTCCATAAAGAAGATATAAGGTATTGGAAGAGAGAGATTCCCCGACTAATGTGTCAAATGCAACAGTATCTACCTCCAAAATTTTTCAATGCACAAGAACACTACCTCATACAACAAGTTTAGGAGATTGAATTATGTCGACTAGTACACACAAGGTCGATTTGGATGGTGGAGAGGCACTTGAAGTCACAGAAGGATTTTGTTAGACAAAGAGCACGTCCGGAGGGTTCTATGGTATATCAATGCATGGTGTATATTAGTCAATATCTACCTAAATTAGCAGAAAATATGAATGTGCCTCGCATTTGGCATCTTGACTCCATCAACAAATTTGAAGCGAAGCTGCTATTGGGGAAAGGTAAAATGAGGACCTTGAAAGGTAATTATTAGATGTTGACATAGATTTAATATATTACACATTTATTAAATTATTCATTTATTAACAATAACTAATTAATGATATTAACTTGTTATGCTATCATATAGTTGCTCAAGAGTGGGATGCTTTACATTTATACATTTCAAACAACCTTGACTGGATGGACCATTGGATAGAATATAATGAAGAATACTTTGGTAGGTTATCATGGGAAGGGGTGAGTAAGATGACTAAAATAGTGCATCATCATTGAGATCAATTTCCTGATCTTACATCAAGGGAAGTTGATTTAGCCTTTGGTTTAAAAGATAAACAGGCAAGTTAAATGTTTTACCCACATTTTCCTAGTTTTTTCCCAATTTTTCAATGTATTTGGTTTGTTTAATTATTGAAATATATATTTAATAAGTCCTATATGAGGATTATTAATTGGAAATTTATTTTTTATTTGTTTTCCATGTTGCAATAGAAACATCACAAGGCTATGTGGTGTAATGGTCGTAAATTTTGTATCAAAATGTTGGATGATAAGATGAAAACCTCGGAATGTGGGATAAATGTCGTGTTTAAGGTCACCAAAATTTCCTCTAGAAGTGATAGAAATCTAGAAGAAACTGAGAATAGGAACTATGGTCATTTGGAGGATATAATTGAGTGTGATTTTAATTCCTTTAACATTGTTTTTTTTTAGGTTAAATGGTACAGGATACAAATGCATGAACGTGATCCTGAAAGAACTATTATTGAGCATGATAATGGATTTACCATGGTTAATACAAGGGCATTTGAACTAGGTACATAGTCTTATGTTCTTCCAAGTCAATGTGAGAAAGTATTTTACTCAGAGGTACCTGCTAAATCAGGTTGGTCATACGTTGTTAGATATGATCCAAGATGAAGACTAGTAAAGTACAATCATGTAGCCAAGGATGAATATAATAATGAGGAAGAAGATCATGATTATGCAGATAAGGAGCAGGTGGCTCATGTAGTCAATGTGTCAGACAAAGAAGTTGATCATCCAAATGTAGGAGACAACGATCTCATTGACGATATCGATAACTATAGTAGAGAAAATGGAATTGATGATGATGTTGATAGGAATGAGCCTTTAACCAATATCATTTCTGAACTAGATCCTGATACAGATGTTGAGTTGGATGAAGAAGAATATGACTGATATTTAATTGTTGAAAAGAAGAGGTATGTGTTTATATCTTTTATATGATCTTTATATGTTTTTATTTTGCATAATATAGTATATAATACATGTTCTTTAGAATTTCAAATTAGGTAATATGGGGAAATCGAGAGTGATGTGTGGGGGGGGAATAACTAGAGCTTCCACTTTCACGTGGTTGCCCCTATTTAGTAGAGAATGAACTATTCTCGAAACCAAGAGGAGATCTATGTGACTGTGCCTAATCATACCAATGATGTAGGTATGTCCATCATAAATTCATCATTATCATTCTCCAATTATCTTATACAAATCTTACAAGGAAATTGTGCTAGATCTAGACATGGGAAACTTTCCCATGCATATTATGGCCATATATATGAGTTAAATTCCCATTTTGAAATAGGCCACTTACATCATAGAACATTGGCCAGTCATGCCAAAGGCTTTGATCAATAGGTCATTTTTTTCATGCTTTCCCTGAGTACATGTAACATTGTTAAGGATATTTGGTCATGATGAGACACATGAATTGCATTTACAAGGATGATTATAGGCCCAACTTCAAATATTGAGCACAACAAGAATGATACTTGGGGCCTAAGCCATGAATTGACGATGAATATCTAAGGATTTAGTCCCTAATACATGATTCATGGGCCCTAATTGTGTATCCATTATGATCACTGACACAATCTTAACAATTGAAATTGGAAAACTTATCTATCACAACAATTCCTTGGGGATGTTGAATACATTAACTTATCAAGACATGTCAAATACATTTTGAAACTTGGGAATCATAATTAATTAAGGAAAAGTGTGGCTATGAATATTGTAAACACATTGTTAGAAGTTGATGTGAGCATCTAGGAGGTCTAGAGTTGCAAGAACACATGTTAGTATATTCCACACATTGTCTAGCCATTTTGTATATATACAACACTTTAGGTATTGTCTAATATATACTCCCTTAATCTCATATAAAGTCACACAAAAATTTTAACAATATCAACGTAATAATGTCAATGAACACTAGGATCAATACTAATCCCATTATAAGCACACACATGACATTATAAGGTGTAAATCATAGGATATATAAGCCAAATGGTCCAAAGCATATAGTTCCAAATCATGTATCTTGAATTCTAACACATACAAGACACCTTTCCATTATAACATGATGTAGGGTCCATGAATGATGAATTTATTGATGATGATGACTTTACTAACGATGTCGATGACGTTGGAAATGATGATCATCGTCATCATTCTAATCATTTTCATCTTCATCATCATCATCGTATAATCATATGATGATATCAACATCTTCCAGATATATCTTTGCACCTTATGATCATCTTTTCCAAAGGAATGCATTGTAATCCAATCACCTTTTTGTTGTATAGTACAATAATGAAACTCAATTCATAGTTCATGCCATGACATAAGCATTATTTTGTATGAAAATAATCTATATGATGGAATCTTATGATAAGAAAAATATTATAAAATTATAAAAAATCAATGAGATAAAGGTTTTAACAAAGTTAACATATAAATAAAAATTTTCAATCCTATTACATCCTTTAATTGCCTCTACTTGCATTCCTAGTTTTGTTGTTATATTTAAACCTAGATTTATCATGAGAGATTTTATGACCCCTATTCACTTCTTTGTTTGGGTTTTGCTGCCTTTTTTTTCGTAGTTGCACATTCTTGTCTTAGTTCTGGTTTTGATTTTCTCTGTAGAGTATTAGTTGTGATAAACTAGAGAATTATGTCCTTGATAGCTCTAGGTGCTCTAAATGATCCTAGGATAGCCACTTGGGGCACAACCCCAATTTGAGATCAATAGATTTGGTGGAACAATGTTAGAAAACTAAAGAAATGAGCAAAACAATACACTATCAACCAACAATCAAATCTAGGAACAATGATAAATCAAAGAGTTCATCAGTAAAATCAACACAACTAAACATCTTGTAATGACAAGGATGATATGATGATGACAAAGACAATGAAAATGACAATGTTGATGATGATGATCAGGATGAAAATGATGAGGATGAGGATGAGGATGAAAATGATGACAATGGCATTGATGTGATTATATTACGACGACAATGACAATGGCAACGATGATGAGGTTGATGATGATGTTTGATTATATTATAATAACGATGATGATGATTATGATGAAAATGATGATGTGATTGTATGATGATGATTATGATGATGATGTGATTATATGATGTTGATGACTATGATGATAATGACAATGATGATTTGGTATTAATGAATGTACTCATAATGTGCGATGACGATGATGAGAAAGAGATGAAAAAGAAGAGGGAGAGAAGGAGATCAAATACGATGATGATGATGATGATGATGATAACTGTACCAATGATAATGACAATGATGACAACAATGACCATGACGACGATGATGATGATGCCAATTTTTTTTCTCATTGATAATGATGATCGACGATGATTGTATTGATGACAATCAAGACCATGAAAATAATGATCATCGTCGTCGTCGTCATCGTAATACCCATTCTCAAGGTCCCTCCTTATTATTTCCACACATGATAGTTTACAAATCAACATCCTCAAGAATGCAAGGTCAATATTTTTCAATTAGACTCTACTTCCTCATCAATGGAACTTGTTATAAATGACACTTGGAACCATAAAAAATCATGGGAGGTTAATCCTCTTCAACTCCACTTATAATAGTCAACAATTAATGACCTGTCTTTTGCATCTCATGCCCAAGGGCACCCTCAACTCCATTATGAATAATGTTTTTCATGGGAACTCTAATGTTGTTCATCCTGACTCAGTGTCGTATCTTTTGGATCTCATGTCTAAGGACATCCTCAAATCCACTTGTGATAATTTTTTGCATGTGAAGTTTAGTACTAACCATTTTAACCCAACAACATATCTTTTGAATCTCATGCCTAAGGGTATCCTCAACTCCAATTACAATAATTTAATGTCTGGTCTCTCTAATATTATATATGCTAATTGATTGTCCTTTACTATGAATATAATGAATAGGGCCATATAGAAAACACCAAGCCACACTCATGCTAGGAATCCAACCCATGCCCATTGATAAGAATAAAATGTAAGAATTTTCCAAATGTTCCTCAATTCCTCTTGTAGTAATTTCATGGTTGGGATCTTTACTATTAACAATCTTAATGAAACTACTTATATTTTGAATTGATTCATTTCTAGGGTCATCCTTATATATATTATATATAATATATATATATATATATATATATATATATATATATATATAATAAAAAATAATTAATAAATAAAAAATGAAAATAAAACAACGTAAAACAAAAAACAAAATACAAATCACATAGAGTACTCGCATGCCACTATACACAGTCGCACACAACAGTGATAGTCATGGCCACTATACACACCACCATAGCACGGATTTGGAGTTTCTCGGCGCACTCACCACTCACCAATATACACAGCCGCACACTAGGGGTTACACATGTAGGCTAGGGAACAAGTATTTTCACACATGGGAGGAGGCTAGGGCACAGTATTTGCACACAGAGTGGAAGGGAGAGGAGGATGGGAGAAGGAGGGAGAGGTGCACAGGAGGAGGGAACATAGGAGGAGGCTAGGGCACACGGATTTGCAGAGGAGGGCACACGATTTTGAACTAGAGGAGGGCACACGGCTGGAGGAAAGGGTTTGACCTCTTTCTCCTATCTCTTGAGTGTGCATGCTAATTGTTTGATGAAATTTTTGATATAAATTATTGATGGAATGCTTGATGAAATGCTTGATAGAATTCTTGAGCAAATGAATATGTTAGGTTAGAGCAACCTGTTATCGAACTAATCGGTAGGTGAAAACACTAATAGATCTCCCTAGATCCACCTGGATCTAGAAGAAAATAGGACAGGACATGAGTCTTTCCTGAAGTTTTGACCATTGAATTAGCTAGTAGGAAGGAAAAAGTAACATACCTTAATATTTCTTCCTAGGGTCTTTGTTGCTCCCGTTTTTCCGGTGCTCTCGTGAGGTCAAGACCAAGACAACACAAACCAACCAAAGTGAAGATAGTAAAATATATTCAACCATCAACTTATGTGTATGATCAAGGAATTATACAATAAAGTGAGAATATCTTTATGGGAAAGGGACATGCCATGGTATGATATTAATTCAAAGTAAAGATTACAACCTAATCGCCTTGATTTCGCAAGTTTCCTTTCGATGGATCTTGGCTCCAACACACACACTTGCTCAATCCTTGCATGAAGAAGATTAAAACCTCTTGATAGACTTGCTAGAGTATTCAAGCTTCTGTTCAAGATAAGTCCTTCACACAATTCTTTCACCAATTCTCCAATGAATCCTGCTTAAACTTTTCCATGAGAATTCCCTTAATATATAGGAGAGAATGAGATAGTTACTTGGATAAGAATGATCCCACAATATCAGGGAATCTAGCACAAGGATAACCATTCGAATGCCAACCCATTCTTCTAGAAGATTCCCTTCTAGAAACATCAAGAATTCATCTTTTTCCATACTTTAGGACGAGTTCGCACCCTATCTATTCAACACAGTGCGAGAAGTTCGCACCCTGGCTTAAGGCATCTTGTGAGAATGGGTCATTCTCGCACCCTAATATATTAGTAGCATGTGAGCCTTCTTCAAAAATGAGTTTTCTGGGAAGAGATGAAAGTAACGTTTCTCAAGAGAAATTTCTTATGAGGAGCCTGAGTAAACCATCATTAATAGACCATCATGATGACCAAAATCATGGGTAAGAGAATGCCCCCCAAAGTATGAGGTTGGAAATAGTGATAGCCGAAATACTTTGTAAGCTTCATGTGTGTGTCGGAAACTAGGAGCACACCTAATCGAAAACCTGTGAACAACCAAGCATCTGTAGAATATCATATATACCAATTTTGAGGTAGGCATTCCCATACTCAGATCATATATGGATGACATTGTAGACATAGGTCATGGCCACCAATCATACACTGTGGATCCATGTCATCAAAATATAGCACAACCACCAGGAATACACTGTGGATCTATGCAAGAAATTTCAAATTAAGATGACATAGCCATGAGACATACACAGTGGATATATGTGTCACAGATTATACATACTCCATCACAACCTAGACAAAGATATGATATCCAGGGTCTTCAATCTCGTCGCCCAAAGTACAAATCTAACCATGTGATTACATGTGTTGAAGTCGAACATGGCAGAAACCACTTGATTACTGGTCATTGATGAAACTGTTAACAAGTGCAAGGGAAATCACCATTGATGTCAATGAATCCCAAGGTACTCTAGTACAATCCATCGAGTGTGAATGAATGAGTTGAAGTCAAACATTTGACGGAATCTTTCGATCAGGGGTCAATGATGTAAACCCACTATCGAAAGCGAGGAAACTTGCCATTGAGGCATGCAAGCTCCAAGGTACCAAAGAATTTCTAAGTATTGGTTCCAGATAATGAGATGAAGTCGATGAAATAAAACTCGTCATAGGAGGGCCTTGATTTATCTCCCATCAATGACACGAAATGAGTAACAGATTTTGAAGGTGAAACAGAGTATGATGTAAATTGAACTAGACACAGGGAAGGTCGACACGAAGAGAATGGACAACTGTAGATGGTCGAATCAATAAAGGTTTCAGATGGACTTCTCTTGAACATATGAATGACACGACCAATGATTTGGCAGCATTGACTCAAAGACGACACAGGGAATGAACTTGTAGCAAATTGAATGAGAGACGAATGGATTTCCCAAACCGGCTTCAAATATAATGAATAGGGGGTATTATGTTCAAGAGCAACACTTACTGCCAATCAATATGAAGATGAAAACATATCCCTTTCCAAAATTCCCCCCCACCATTTATGGCGAGTACCTCTTTATTTTTATGCAAGCTTGAGGAGGATAACATATGATTCTTGATATAAGATTATCCTTCGGATAAGTCCTTCCGAGTATGTTTAACGAACCCTAAGAAGGAGTGGTTCGGTACCATGACAGGTCTGTCGATGTTTGTTTAACGGGTCCAAAGATAGAAAACTCGAAGGTTTTTCATGATTATAGAGTTTGGAAAAACACTTAAAAGAGAACTCTCTCAGTTCCTTTTTCATAAAATAGTTTGGATGAGACCGAAAAAGAGATAAATTATCGCTCACCAGACACTTTCTTCAAATAATTTATCGAGCATGAAAATAGCAAGGTCGCTCGACTATCTTTTCATGTTTAGAGAGTCTGAAAAGAGATTAAAGAGGACTCTAGGGGGGTTCCTTTTTCGTATAACCTTGTTGAGCCCGAAAAAGTGATAAAAGTATGCTCGATCGTGTTCTCATGTATTTTCGAGCGCGAGAACGGACAAAGACCACGCTCGAGGTTTTATACAAAAACCATAAAAAACAATCAAAACACGTGATGACAAAGAAAAAATATGTCCACATCCCTGTATATGAGCATCAAAGTCATTACACCTGTAAAAAAAGTTACACTCAAAAGGACATTAGGGATTAGGGTTTAATAGATAAATAATCATAAAAAACCAAATAATATGGTAAAAGTAAATATAAAGGAGTAAAACTCTTTTTACCATATCATTTTCACTTTTCCCCTATTTGAGCTCAAAAACCCCTCTTTTGCCCTCGAAGTTCAGTGTCATATTGCGAGAGTTACGATCATCCATTCGTCGAGTCGTCAGCGACAGTGAGGTAGGCTCTTTGTCCTTTACTCTTTCATGGTTTAATTTTGCATTTTCATTGGTTAAAAATACATTTTTGAGTTGGTTTTATGAGCCCTACTTGCGCTCAACCATTCTCGTAGGTGGGCTACACGGGACCTGCGAGAATGGGTGATTCTTGTAGGTGAGCCCACAGTAGCCTGCGAGAACCGCAAAGCACAAAAGTTTTTAAAGATTTTTCCCAATAAAAAGGAACCAAATCATGAATAGAGTTGTTAATCTTCTTTTTGTGCTTCTTATGCAGGTAATTGGCCATCAAAATGGTTCTTGAATGGTGCGAAAGGGAGCACGAAGAAGACAATGCTATTGTCGAAAATCATCCACCCACTATTGCTTCTTTGATAAACTATGGCCTTCTGAAGTACTTTCATATCCCAGGCATGAGGGCCCAAGTCAGGTTATTAGAGTACCTTGTGCGTATGTGGGATCCCGATCAGTAGGTATTTCATGTGGGGGTCCACACACTGTCCTTAGATATTGAGAACATTTACTTTATGACTAGACTGTCATGACAGGGGAACCATGTGAGCCTGATTGGTGGCAGAGGTGGTGGGCTGCCCGTGAGTGAGTACTGTCATTTACACTGTGTTCTTGAGGCAGAGAGGAAGAAAGGGAAAGTATCTATTTGGGGTGTACGGGATTTGACCCTCCGTACTATCTTATTCACCATAGCTCGGATGGCTGGGATTTTTTCTCCTCAGATGGCGCTATAGAGTTACTTCCAGTATGCCATCGAGTGTACTGAACCTCGGGTTTTCAACTGGGTAGATGCAGTGCTTCGTAGTATGAAAAAGAAGTTGACCAAATGTAGACAAGGCGACCTGAAGCAATTCAGGTATGGATCTTTGTTAG
Organism: Picea mariana; assembly: GCA_032191745.1. Lineage (NCBI taxonomy): Eukaryota > Viridiplantae > Streptophyta > Pinopsida > Pinales > Pinaceae > Picea > Picea mariana. The sequence continues at coordinate 4,004 of JASDQU011379201.1, read as the reverse complement.
TGTCCTTCTTCCTTGAGAGGGTTCCATTACTGAGACTGAAGGTTGAGTGGAATTTACTGGCTCCCAGGGATCCAAGAATGCTGAGATGGTGTCGGCTCATGGCCCGGCACGTAGCTGTACCAATCATCAAGTATGATGATACCTTCTTCGACTAGCTTCAACCACATATGTTGATGGTCGAAAACTATGCTTATGCCGAATTGGATTTCCAAGGAGATCCGGACTTAGTACTGCCAGAGGATGCTCAGTGGGGGGAACTTGATAAGAAGTACACACATTTTTTCCTTTTTAAATGTTTTTATGAATTTTTCATATTCAAATATTTTTTGTTTTATATGTTCGTCCAAAGACTAAATACAAAATCATTGTTGATGACACAGATGTTGGACCTTATCGACCTCCTGGTACTTCTCCCATTCAGCGGCAAGGAGACATGGCACTAGTGCCACAATATGCCGAGGATTATCAAGTAGTGGAACAAAACCTAGAGGGCTTGACCGCAGATATTCCAGACATGCCTCTTGAAGAGGTTCCACAACGCAATTAGCGTCATACAGTAGGAGTGTCAGGGTCCATGAGTCGACTGCTCCATAGAGTTTCCCAGGCAGTCATGTGTTACCGTGAACGTCATCCATGACATCACTTTGTAGAAGCTATGAGCTTCAGATTTTGACATTTTGGTCTTCGGACAAACTTTTTGTAAAAAACTCTTTTGATCGTTATATATATACAAAAAGCTTCTACCGGTTTACCTTGTATTGTGTGAAAATTGATGTGATTGATTTATAAATGATCCAAATGTCTTTCTAATACATAGTCATCCAATGCATCTGTTAATGTATTTAGACATCTAGGAATATGTTGATATTCAATGTAATCAAAGTAACGTTCCAAGAGGTGAACTTGCAAATACACTTGTAACAAAGTAGGACTTCGAATAGTGTATACATTACTTAATTGTAGTACTACCAGCTGCGAATCGAGTCTCACAATCAAATGAAGGATTCTAAGCGAGATAGCATCAACCAATAATTCAATAACGGCGCTATACTCTTCAATGTTGTTGGTTGCATGGCCAAGACACACACCTTGTAAGGAGACAAGTTCGTTTGTAGGGGTGTAAATTGCCCATGCAGCGAAAGAAAGGTTCTGAGTACTATGGCTAGCGCCATCAGCGAAGCCAATATAGGGTAGCGAAGACTCTGACATCTGGATATCAAACACAACATCACATAAGGGTAGAGACCAGATAACGAAAAAAGCAAGCTTACAGTAACACACAAGAAGTATGATACAATAAAAATACAAGTACTCGTGCACAGATGNTTGATCGTTATATATATAGACGGCTTCTACCGGTTTATCATGTGTTGTGTGAACATTGATGTGATTGATTTATAAATGGTTCAAATGTCTGTCTAATGCATAATTAGCCAATGCATCTGTTAATGTATTTAGACATCAAGGAATATGTTGATATTCAATGTAATCAAAGTAACGTTCCAAGAGGCGAATTCGCAAATACACCCGTAACAAAGTAGGACTTAGAATAGAATAGACATTACTTAACTGTAGTACTATATGCTGTGAATCGAGACGCACAACCAAATGATGGATTCCGAGCGAGATAACATCAACCAATAAATCAATAACGACGCTATACTCTGCAATGTTGTTGGTCACACGGCCGAGACACACACCTCGTAAGGAG
>JASDQU011379200.1:31712-43422 GCA_032191745.1 Picea mariana | reverse complement strand
GTAGATCTAGGCCCGATCTTTAATTTTCCAAGGCACGATTAAACATATGGCGCGCGACTTAGGCTTAATGACTTTTTATGGGTTTTGCGCACTGCTTCTTCTACTCTTTATCACCATGAGATTAGAAAAACACTTCATCATCCAAAGTCTTGCATTTTTCATCAATCATCATACATATTTATTGAAAAGAAACTGTTTAACCTATGTCCTACCCTACATCATTTGTACCTTTAGCCCAGCTTAGACTGTTGGACTAAGAAAATACTCTACCTAGGGGCTATTTGACCAAGATTAGACTGTTTGGTCAAATTTATTCACTAACTAACCTATCATCTTGACTAAGATTAGACAATTTAGTAAAGCTTATTCACTAAGACTATCAACATCAATTTAAAAGGACTTGGCCATGCTTAAACTGCATGGACCAAGCCATTGTTATTGCATGGGGCTTCATTTAATTTCTTTTATGCCCTCTTTTATTCTTTTCTCATTTTCTTTTTCTTTTCTTTCTTTTTATTTTTCTTAAAGCAGTAGTCTCTGCAAATCAAAAACACTGAAGGGAACAAAAATACAATCAATAGTTGATCCTATAAATTATAGGGTTATAACACTGTGCACGTTGTACGTTGTGTCAGCCTACGTGGATGTGCGCACACTGATTTTGTTGAATACACGCGGAGCTTAAGAACCACTTTCTTATAGTTTTGTGCTTATCTTTCCAAACCGAGTGTGGTCCTTCCATAATTATTGGTAGTATGATGTACTTGTGTTAATTGTTTCTTCATCCATTGTTTGTGTTTGTGGCTAGCAATTTTTCAGTGATAACAAACATTACAAAACTGGGAAAGAAATAGTTTTTCAGTTCTAAGACTTCTGCGATTAGTGGTATTTTGGTGATGTTCTTTTAGATCCATCACAATAGTTTACAAATCGATGTTTCAGACCAAATAAATGTGGTCCATCATCAGGACTAGACAAATGTGGTCCATCATTTTCTTCCTGATGATGGACCACATTTGTCTGGTCCGAAACGTCGATTTGTAAACTGTTGTGGTGGATCCAAAAGAATATCACAAAAAAAAATAGTTTCATGTGATTGGTTTACATTTCTCAAACTATTGCTAATAAAATATAAAAGATGGACTACACTTTTGTACTTTTCACATGGATTAATAATTTGACAATATTGATCACATTATTTTATTTTTATAAAAGAGAAAAAAACTATATATATAAATTTATCCATTCAAAAATTTATAATTATAATTAAAATGTAATTAACATCCTATCTCTTATTCATAATGCATAGGAATGTGCAAAAAAACGTTGAGGGTCATGGATGGCGAGGTGTATGCTAGAAAGACTAAAGACTTGGCGAGGTGTATGCTAGAAAGACTGAAGACTTGGCGAGGTGTATGCTAGAAAGACTGAAGACGTGATGTGTGCAGTGGGTATTGTAGTTTAGGTTGAAGACATGTCGCGTTTCTAGGCCACGTGTGGGGCCAAGATGGCAGGATCTATTGTGAGATCAAGTGATGTGACTCCTTAGACACCTTTCTCGATTTGATCTAAGGTTTTGTTAAAGCAAGTAAACCCTTCTCCTAACCCTTCCTTTTCCCTGCTATGGTCGAAAGGTTTTGTGCATCCATTTGCTGGTAGTGTGGAGAGGTCCTCAAGTCAGGGAGAAAATCAGAGTGCAGGCTCATAGGAGATCAATAGGAAGAAACTGGTTGGAGCTAAGGACAAGAAGAATCGGGTTTCAAAGGCGTTTAAAGTGCGTGTTGAGAGATATTTGATGGTTCTGGGGGAAGACGTTGGGTTGGATAGGGTTGAGGTTATGTGTAATCGTGCCCTTGTGGGTAGATTTGAATACATCTCTCCTATTAGGGAAGAAGTTATCAAATGGATAAATGAAGAGTGGAAACCCTTTCTGGGTTATTGTCCCAGGTATTTAACCCTAATGAAGGGTTGGGTATGCTTCTAGTTTATGAAGGACTCGGATTTGCAGAGGAATTAGACAGATTGTGGGTGCTTGGAAAAGGACCTCTAGTTCTTCGGAGGTGGAATGTTGCTTTCAATCCACTTAGTGAGCCCATTCTCAAGAGACACTTGTGGATGTTGCTCCCTGGTCTTCCTTTACATCTATGGTCTAAAGATTTTCTGGTTGAGCTTGCTAATACGGTTGGAAAATTTATTTTGGTGGATGAGGATTACCTATTCTCTATGGATCAGAAGATGGCAAGGGTACTTGTGGAATTCCAGGTCGTAGGAGGATTGTCAGAAGAGGTTAATATTTGTTGGGGAAAATTATCCTTTGTTCAAAAGTTGGATTATCTCGACATTCCTTTCAGATGTCATTTTTGTCAGATGGCATGTCACCTTAGGTATTCTTGCATGGGTCGACCTTTGGTTTAAGTTGATTATGTGAAGGGTTTGAAGGATAAATGTTTGGATTTGAGCCAAGACCAGTCTGTTAGGTCACATGACGGTGTATCTCTTGTTTGTGATTTGTCGGAACGGGTGGGGTTGGAGGAATCATGGGCTTTGAATACTAATATGCCAGATATAGCTGTGGAGACTGGAGAAAGGATGTCCTTCATGGTAAGTCTATTTCTCCTTGTCCTGGTGCTACTAGTCAACTAAATCAGTTAGAGTTGGAATTTATAGAGAATGTTGAGGACTTTTATAAGATTAATGGTAGGATGCATGATATGGGCTCTTTGGGGGACCAAGATCTCCAGTTGTCTCTTACCTCTTTTGACCCTATCCCTAAGGGATCTGGTTTGATTGGGAACCATGCTTCCTCTTTTCCTTCCTCGAGAGTTTTGGGCTCTGGCATCCCGACTGATTCTTCCTTGGTGTCCAATATCTCTTCTTTAAACTTAGATTTGGACCAAAGAGCCATTTTTCAGACTTTTTTTTATCAGAATTTAAACCCCTCCAATGAGGTTTTGCTTGACAGTCTTTCTAGTCAATCCCTTTCTTCATCTTTGAAATATGTGTTAGATCTCCAACCGCTCAAGGTTTTTTCCGACAAACAATCATCCAAAGTAGGGCTTGAACCTATAAATTCTATTCGGTGCCAAAATACGACGATTAGGAAAAAGATAAAAGGAAGGAGTAAATACAAGGAATAATTTATGGATGCTGAGAAATTGATTCAATATCCTGGACATATTCCTATATCGGATAGATTGAGGAATGTATCCCCCTCCCCCGTTCCCACAGATTCATATTTAAGGGCCCTTAGAGCTAATATGCCCTCGAGAGAGTTGATCAAATGATAATGGTTTCTTTTAATGTTAGGGGAGTTGGGGGTGCTCCTAAACTATTAGCCTTTAAGAGACTATTTAAGAGGCTGCGTTCAGATGTGGTGTTAATACATGAGATAATGTGTGAGGCTAGTAAGGCTTGTGAAGTTTTTCTGAAGGTGTTTCCTGGAAGGGAATTTTGTGCCATTGGGGCTCAGGGCTTGTTTGGAGGTCTATGTGTTGTCTGGAATTTGCTTTTTGTTGATTTCAAGGCTTTCTCATGTTGTGCAGGGTTGCTTCTTGAAGGGAGGATCAGAGGATTGAAGGATGTAATAAGGGTAATCAACTGTTATGCCTCTTTTTCTGGGAGGCAGGGCTATTGGGACACGATACAACATAGTGGTATTCTTTCTGATCCCGGTCTCCTCTTTTGTGGTGATCTAAAATTTATGGTGGCCTCTAGTGAGATCTGGGGAGGTCGGGATAGACCAAATGCTTTGGATGGATACTTTGGTGAGATGATGGTTGATTATAAACTAATTGATATGCTTCCTGGAAAAATTGCTCCTACATGGAGAAATGGGAGAAGCGATTCAGGGGGGATTGGAAAAAGGTTGGATGGATTCCTTATGGAAGAAGATCTTATGGGTAAGATGGATAGGGTTAGATCCTGGGTTTTGAACTCGAACATTTCTTATCATTGCCCAACTTGTCTTCAGTTTGAAGTGGAATCTGTAATGCATAGGTATCCTTTTAAGTTTAGTGAGGTCTAGTTGGACGAATGTAATTTTCTTGAACTTGTTCGTTCACATTGAGAAGAGATGAATTTGGATCATGAGGAATCAACAATGAGAAAATTAGTTAGAAAACTTTCTTCTCTAAAGAAATGAGTTATCTCGTGGGAAAAGGAAAAACAATAAGGGCTTACAAATGGAATTGGTTGAAATTGAGGATGAAATTGAAGACATTTTGGTTGGGAACTTCGATGGTGTTTTCTCTAACAGGGATTGAAACAAATTAAAGTCTTTAAGTAGCAGAAAAGCCTAGATACTGAAAATCAAGGAAGACACTCGTCGATTAAAAATCCAGGCTATTTGGATAAAATAGGGGGATAACAATACAAAATTCTTTAATGTTTATGTAGATTACAGAAGAAAACATAATGATATATGGGACATTTTGACTAATGGTGAATGTTGGGTGAGTTCTTCAAAGGATTTTCACATTGAAGCTATCAAATATTTTTCTGAGCTATTTAGGGATCATGGGAATGATAATATTATTTCTCAACTGCGTGTGGTTCATCGATACCCAAGGTTTTTTATAGATGAGGATGGTGGTTTAAATGGGAAGGAAGTTTTGTTGGAAGAGGTAGAATCTACTTTAAAAAAATTTGCAAAATCTAAGAGTCTTGGTCTAGACAGTTGGCCTGTGGAGTTTTTTTTGAGTTTTTTCGACATTTTGGGCAAGGACTTGGTCGATATGGTTGAGGAGATTAGGCAATTTGTGAATACATCGGGAGCAATAGATTCTACATTTATTGCTCTTATTATGAAATCTGGTAGACCTGAGTCTTTCAAGGATTTTAGACCAATTGCTCTTTGTAACCTCATTTATAAACTAAACTCTGAGATCATTGTGAATAGAATAAAACCTTTTCTGTCTCGTTTTATGAGCAAAGAACAATTTGGGTTTCTCGAGAATCGACATATAATGGAAGCTATAGGACTGGCACAGGAGTGTTTGCATTCAATCAAAACAATAAAGATGAAGGATTTGATTCTTAAAATGGATCTTGTGAAAGCATATGATCAGGTAAATTGGAATTTTCTGAGATTGGTTCTCCTACAAATCGGTCTCCCATTAGATGTTACAAACTGGATTTTGGGCAATGTTTCTTCTGCCTGTTTCTTTGTACCTATCAATGAGAATCCTACAAACTTTTTCAAAGGAAGCATAGGCATTCGACAAGGTTGCCCCTCGTCACCCCTGCTTTTTCTCCTGGTTATTGAAGGGTTGATTATCCTGATTAAGGATGCAAAAAGAGATGGTAAGTTATCTGGCATTAAACTTTGTTCTGGAAATTTCATTACTCACTTGTTGTTTGTGGATGATATCCTGATTTTTGGCAATGGAAGTGTTAGTGAATGGCATGAATTCTCAGCTATATTTAAGTTGTTCTATGAAGTGATTGGTATGGAAGTGAGTCCCTCAAAATCCACTTTTCTTTGTCCTGATATTAGCCAGGAGATTTTAAATCAAATTCAGAGTTTTTTGCCTTTTACAGATGGATACTTTGAATCGGGTATGAAATACTTGGGCTTCTTGTTAAAACCAAATAAGTATTTGGTCAAGGATTGGTATTGGCTTATTAAAAAATTTGAGCACGGGATAAATGTGTGGTGTTATAGATGGTTATCTTTAGGTGGAAAAATCACCCTTGTCAATTCTGTATTGTCTAACATTCTTGTGTATTGGTTCTCTTTGGTTGTGGTACCCTCGTCCATCATTAAGACTATTTGAAGTAAGATTTTCCAGTTCTTGTGGTCAGGTGCAGTAAATAAAAAAAGTAAATACACTTGACTTCTTGGGAGTCGATCTCAAAGATAAAAGTTTTGGGTGGTTGGGACATCAAAAATCTTAAATGGTTTAATATTGCTCTTGTTTTGAAGACAATATGGATTGGTCTAAGTGGTAATGGCTCGTGGGAAGAAATGTTAAGGCCCAACTACTTTCGAAGGAAATCCTTAGTCGATTGGATCATAAATTATGCTAACAACCATGTTGGTGGTTCCATTGTTTGGCGCGGTTTTGTCGAACATTTTCATTGGATAGGGCAGTTGGTTGCATGGAAGATTGGTAATCGAAGGCTGGTTCGTGTTGGGATCGATCCTTTCATTGGAGGGGAATATAGCTACTTACTACCTAATTTAATGGTGCATTATTTGAACTCCTTAGGCATTCACACCCTGGATTAGTGTTTGGGAAGTCAATCTGTATTTGGAGGATCTGTAGTCTGGATTTCGACATAGACTTTGGGATTAAGTGGTTTCTGGAGCATTTGTTGGGATGCTTATATTGATGGCCTTCATAGGGCATGGATTTGTTTGGGCTTTGTAGTTGATAGTATAGTATGGACAGGGCATCCATCGAGTTCTGTCTCAACAAATGCTTTATACTTTATGATTTTTAATGTTATAAATGTTGTTCCAGCACCATGGTGGTCGGAGAAGATTTGGAATTGGAATCTTCTTGTAAATTTGAAGTTCTTCCTGTGGCTATGTTTAAATAAAAAGATCCCAACTTGGGATACGTTGAGGAAAAGAGGATGGAAAGGTCCTGGAGTTTGTTGCCTTTGTAAGTCAGATGAAGAATCTATTGAACATTTGTTTGTTCACTGTCCTTTTACAAAAAACATTTGGCATATGTTGCGATTTTTATTGAACATATGTTGTTTGGGGATGGATATCTTTGGAATTTAATTTAAAAATTTAGGTCAATAGATATAATTCTCTAAGGGCTCTTTCGGGATTTACATGCAAGGGGATTTGGTGTTATAGGAACTCCCTACTTTTTAACAAGGCTTATTCTTTGAAAATCCTGGTTAACAATATTAAATGCTGTTTCTTTGAACATCATAAATTGCCTAAGTTGAAATCTAAAAGGATTGTTTCTGGTCTACCTATGACATATTTTCTTGTCAAAGGATTTTTCAATGTTGCAGCCCAACGAGGCTTTTGTGGAGCAGGTTTTGTTTTACAACTGAACCATTTCATCTATTTCAGAGGATGGATGGCTGGAGGTGTGGGCACGAATACAAAAGCAGAGATGTTGGGCTTGTGGACTTTGTTGATTTTGGCTTTAAAGGTAGGTATGGACTGTCTTAAGGTATTTGGAGATTCTTAGGTGGTCATTAATTGGATATTGGGCAAAGGGGAAATCAAAAGTATTGTTCATCAACATTGGGGTCAAAGAATCTTAGATTGTGTCGCTGCATTCAATAGAATTGGGTTTTCACATATATACATGGAACTAAACATTGAGGTAGACTAGATGTCAAAGAGGGCTCTTACAAGTTCTCCAGGGATCTGCTATTATGAATAACTGAGAGATAGTGAAGTGGTCTCTAGAGACCATATAGATATTTTTTAGAGAATCTTATTCTGTTTACTGTGTTTTAATGAAGTTTTGCGACCTACTAGCAAGCAATATTTTTTAGAAGAGAAGTTTTTGACATTTGTATAGAATATATGTTTCCATGGTGGAAAAGGTCATGTTCTTTGTTTTTGTATAGTTTGATTATAAGGTAGCCTCATCTCTTGCTAAGTTAGATGTTGTTGGTATATTTGGCATGGCTCTTCGATATGCTATTGAGTTATGTTTATGGTTAAAAAAATATTACCTATGTTACATTATGTTAAATTACAATATATATGTCATAGTGGGACATGTACCGACATTAGCCATGTTAGATTATGTTAAATTACAACATTTATATATTAATGAGATGTATAACACTTTGTGTGCAAAAATTAATTAATTAATTTTTATTTATCAAGCTCTTTTTAAGATTTAATAACTTGAAAATGAAATTTTAGTTTTCTTTGGTTAGTTTGGGTAAACAAGTTTTGGAGCTTGGTTTTATTACATATATTTGAAAGTTTCCAATGTATTTATGTACTTAGTATGAAAGTGTTTTTGGTCTTCTACTTTAGTGCTAAGGTGTTTTAGGTTTTGTCCATCTCCATATTTTTCATTATGAAGTTTTAAATTTGTTCTTATTTCAACTTTTTTTTGGAGTTATAATTTTGATTTTCTAATTTGGGTTAATGATTTCTTTATAATAATTCAACTCTTTTTTTTTTTCCCACATAAAATTTCGCTTTATATTTATATTAAATATAAACTATTCACATCATACTTTTACATCATCATATGCGTTTGGTATCCTCGAGCATATACATCTCCCAAAAGCAGACACTAGGTTATATTCCCCCAACTTAATACTCCAATACAATATACTAATACAAAGACCAGAGAATAGTGTAATACATATTTCCGACAAAATACTACAACATATAGACTCCCCAAAAAACTACACTAAGGATCAAAACGTATCTCCAAGACTTATAGTATAGATTTAGGAACATAGTAAGACCCTCATGGCCCTCTTCACAAAGATAGTAAGCAATAATCCCTGATTTCTTTTTGAGAGCCTATTTGGAAAGACTATTCACCTCTTGATTTCCTTCTCTATAAACATGAGCAAAAGAGATTTTCTTGAAGTGCTGGATAAGCTCTGTAATCCTGTCCTTCTAGTAGTCCAGAGTGACCACCTCCAATGTACCTTTCCCTTGCAGCCAATCTATAACAATTTTTGAATCTCCATGGACAAGTATGTCTGGGATAGAAAGTCGATAAGCCAATGCAAGTAATGCCCATACCCTAAGAATCTCTGCTCTAGTATTTGTGCCATGTCCATAGTTAAATGTCCATTTATAAATTCGGTGTTCGCTGACCCTTATCACCCCGCCAACCCCACTGTTTTGTCCATTTTGTTGTGCAACCCCATCAAACCATCCTATAATACCTTGATCAACTGATATACAAGGAAGTACTCTCGGCATAGGAACTTTCAACTATTTGTTGTAATCACCCACTACGCCTAAAGTATTATAGACCACCTTCTGAATATAAGGGTTTCCTTCTTCAAAAATAATGTAATTCCTTTCTAACCATATATACCAGCATATAAAAGCTGACAGAGAAGGATATGATCGGTTTTGTGCCTTCCAATTTTTAAAGCATTTTTCTACAGATGTACCAATCCACCTAGAAATGTGTGAAATAACCGTTTTAATCCTATCCCAGACAACAATTGTGAATGGACAGTCTACAAACAAATGTAAAACATTCTCCTTATTGTTCTTACAAAGGTAACATAGGCCTGGTCCGATGTGACCTCTATGTTGTAAATTCTCCCAAGTGAGAATTTTGTTCTCTGCAACCAGCCATACAAAGAGCTTGATTTTCAATGGGCAGTCCCAAAACTAAAGAGTCTTCCTCCATCCTCCAATATCATATTTCCAATGCTTTGCTTCAGTGGCCTCATAAACATTTTTAACTGAAATCTGGCCAGATAAGTCGCCTCCCGTCCATTTTAGTTCATTTGGCCTGGCTTGCAACTAAACTCTAGAATTAATTAAAGCACGTCTGAACGTCTCCCATTCTAGTGCTAGATGTCCCTCAAGTTCCAATTCCTCACTTGTTATCTGGTTTGAACAAATCATGTCAAGTCGAGGCTCACTACTAGCCTGATATAAATAACGTACCCTTCTCTGATTGAGGATTAAAATCAGTTCATCAGACATAATGGCAACTTTCCCCATACCCATAATACGATCTTTACCAATAATAATAGACTCTCCCGTACCCAGACTCCATGCAATCCAGTGCAAAAGGATATGCAAGGATTTGAGAAGATTTCTCCACGTCTGAGAACCTTGAGCCCCCACATGTGTAGCCGATCTCATCCAACTCGCTACTGATCCAAAAGGAAAGTATTTGTCTTTGATGACATGGTGCCATAAGCCCTCTTTCATCAGAACCCTCCACAGTGTATTTGCCGTCAAGGCTCTATAAAAACTGTAAATGTTTTTCAGACCCCATCCCTCGAAAATTTTTGGTCTAGCTAAGAACTGCCAACTACACAGGTGATAGCTCTTCTTTTGTTTGCTCCCAGACCATAGAAAAGAGAAGACCACTTGGCGAATTCTATTAAGCATTGATGACGGGATATGAGCCATCACCATCTAGTAGACTGGTTGGCTCTCTAGCACAGCCTTAATTAGAACGTAGAGACCGCCAATGGAGAGCCATCTATTGCACCAATGGTTTATTTGCCTCTCAAATTTTTCAATGAGCCATTTCCAATCCTCCACCTTATAGCTGTCTAGTTTCAGAAAGTAACCAAGATACCTGAAACCATCCATTAGTTCAATAAAATTATAATGGAAGGATTCTTTTAAAATATCAAGAATATTCTGCTGTAATCCGAAATGGAGAAAAAAGGACTTATGTACATTGATCAACAATCCTGTAGCACTACAAAAAACAGTCAGAATCCTATTTATCTCCTGCCATTCATCTAGAGAGGCTTTTGACATAATGATAATATCATCGACGAAAAGAAGATGCAAGATCCTAATTAATCGAAACCTTTATCCCTGTGAATTTTCCTTCAACTTGACCTCTTTTTAGTGCTAAGCTCAACCCTTCCATCACCATAATAAACTTTTTCTTATTCTTAACTTTTTTTTTTGTCACTCCACATTTTCAAACATACTTATTATATTATAATAAATCCTCTTAAAAAAATCATTAATAATTTAAAAAAAAAACTAAATCTCTAATTCAACTTATTTTTTTAATAAGTTTGAGTTTCTTTTATCAATATATCCCTTTTTTTTTATCTTAATTAACTTATATTTATACCATTTTTTTTTTATCTTAATTAACTTATATTTATATCATATTTGAATATAAAAATTATTCAATTTTAATTTAAAATTTATAACACAAAAATTAATTTAAAATAAAATAGGTTTTATCATCTTTAAACAAATTTACGAAGAAATTATAAAAAAAATGTGACTTTTTACTAAGTGAAAAATGATTTTCATTATATTTAAATATGGAATGTAGAAGTTGCACTTTCACTAAGTTGCCTTAATACGTATAGAATATAGGATAAACATGAACGGTTTCACTTTACTTTATCTATATAACTCGTGAGCCCAATGAGAATGTTCAGTTTCAATTTATTTCACATATGGAACTCGAACTCGTGAGAGCAAACACATATACTTTCCTTTTCCTTTAGCTTTACATATGGAATTTGTGAAGTGCACTCATCATTACGTACAGAATGCTGGAAAAATTTGATCACTTTTGCTTTATCTATGGAATCTTGTTAATATTATCAGTCAAAATATTATATTAATTTTATAGTGTTGTGTTTTTATAGCTATATTAATTTTATTGTGTTTGTAAAGTTTTTCAAATGCTTTAAATATATTTTATATTAAACAAAATTTAAAAAAATATTATTTTGAAAATTAAAATTTTAAATTTTCGATGGATGCTTAATTGCGATGGGACCATTTTTATTTGGTTTAAAAAGATTTGAAATACAAAAAATTCAAGAAATATCTCATAGCTCCACGTAGTCTTCTTTGAAAGTCTGAGCCGAAACTGTACTGACTGCACTAGCTGAATTCATTATCCGCACTAGCTCTCCATTGATTGCTACATAGGTGGAGATTTCCAATTAATGCCTGAAATTATTGCATATACTCGCAGTCCATTTTCATCTGCAAATTCTATAGTAGTTTTAAGAATGTTAGGATAATGTCTCGCTAGCTGAAGAACCTTCTGGTGTTTATCCTCCGACGGTTCTT
>JASDQU011379200.1:2035-23897 GCA_032191745.1 Picea mariana | reverse complement strand
AAAAAGCATTCCGTGGTTTTCTCCCGATTTGGGTTTCCACGTAAAACACTGGTGTACTGTGTATGTGTATGATTGTTCATTTGTTCATTGCTTATTTACTCTGCAGTTATTGGATCATAATGCTTCATTGATATAACACTTGGATTATATGGTTAAATTTCTCTATTACTGATTCACCCCCCCTCTCAGTAATCCAACAATCCTTACTCATCTTCACTTCCCATTTGAGTTAGAATTTAATGTCTTCTGGTTGTCATGTATATTTTGTTCTTTTGTGATGTGGTTGAATTCTCGGTGTTCAATTTGGCATGTCCACCCGAAGTTTATTTTGTATCTATAACCTGCCATTACATAACAAGTTGTAAGTTGTAACTAAAGTGATTAGATCTCGACTGTTGAGTTTAGCTTGCAAAGAATGCTTTATCTTTTTGCTTCTACATTGAGTATGAAACTTTATTATGTTGAGCCGCGAATCTCAAAAATTACTGTACATGCTTCATATTTCTCTTCTACATAGAGTATGAACAGCTTATTATGTTGATCTGTGAACATAGTAAACGGGCATTGAGGTGTTGCCTGCTTTGGTAATCACTTTTTTGCCATATTTGTTTGTAAATTGTTCTCTTTGTAGTTTGTAAATTATAAGTTGTCTACTATGGTTTCTGAGTTGATATGATATTGTTGGCTACTAATTCTTTTTGTTAACTTTGATTTATGAATCGATGTCTTGCTAACATTATGTTTTATTGTTTTCAATATCAACTTTTGTACTTAATATCAATATCAACTATTGAGCTGAATATCAATTGAACCAATTTCAATGTAAAATTGTTTAAAATCGACATGTAAATCTATTAATTATTTTTTAGAAAAATAATTTTTTATTTATTATTATTTAGAGGATTATCAAACTAAAGTGTTTAAACTTTAAAGTGTTATTATGGATAACTTTAAGAAAAATTACACCATCCTCACACTGTAATTATAGAAAATTTTCAACCTCATGTGATTATATAAAACTTAGTCTTTTTAGTTACCTAATATTAGTAAAACATTAAGTATATTAAACTAAAGAAAACACCACACTTATCATATAGTTATGTGAAATAACTTTTCAACCTCATGTGATTATATAAAACTTAGTCTTTTTAGTTACCTAATATTAGTAAAACATCAAGTATATTAAACTAAGGAAAACACCACACTTATCATATAGTTATGTGAAATAACTTAATAAGCTATACCTCATTAAAAATTCCTAATGGATTGAGAAAGCTTCTAATATCAGTGAAACATTATATGATGTCTACTTCCCTTTGACGTCGTTGAGGGAAGACGTAGTGGCCCGGGGGGCTCCCCGTAGGCTATAGTCCCAAAAGGAGGGGAGTCGTGGGGTTGAGTAATGTCACCTAAGGAGGCAGCGCCATAATTTTGAGGTGACCTTAGGCAAAAGGGGAATAAAAAAAGAGGGATAAAGTGACTTTATGCCACCTAACTTAAGGAACAAATCACTTTAAGTACAGTGGCAAAAAGAGAGAAGGGGTCAAGCAAAGGACAAAAAGTATATAAGGAGGAGGGGAGGTATATTGAAATTAGTTTTGAGCTTCTTGTTTTTGCCTTGTAGGCGGTTGCCTCAAGTTTTTGGAGGGTTTTGAAAAACCCTTGTACTTTGTTGGGTTTCAGTGGTTCCTTGTGCTCGCCGTAGCTCAACCTTGAATAGATTTGCCTCTTTATCTGCTTGCTATCTTCTGTCAAGTATGTTGTAGCTGTAGCCAGGAAAGGATCGAGCCCTAAACTGGGCATTTTGAAGGAGGCCAAGCTTATCATCGTGCACTTGGGAGAGGGTTGAACTCCTCATCTATGGATCTGGGCTTTTGGAAGAGGGCCGCACCCCTATTCTTGCAGGATCAAGGAGATTTGAAGGTGAGGAAGTGGGTCGAAGGGTTTGTTCAACCTGTGAGGAGGCGATAAGGGTTTCTGAGGCAACAACAGACTATTTTCCCACAGGACCGAAGGTTTGGGAGGCTACTTACTGAGGTGGAGAAGACCGTGGATCAGCGGGCAACGTCCTGGAATGAGATCTAGTGGTTTCTAGGTTTTGGGTTGATTACTCTATGGTATTTACAGTAGTTTATAGTTGTTACAAATCTAATTGTTGAGATTTGGATTGGTGTTATGGTTTGTATTGTTGAATGTTAATTTGATAGTTGTCTAGCAGCCATTAGGAGTTGAGTAGTTGAAATATCTGTTGTTGTTATTACGGCCATTAAGGATCCTTCCTATTATTGTGAAATGGGGTTTAGATCAAGCAAGATGCTATTGTTATTTCTATGACTTGGATGCATTCTGTTAACTTCATATCTAGCTTGAAACATATGCCAAGTGTTGTGAAAAATATAACAGTAAATTACAACGATATTGCAAAGTGTTTGTCAAAATTTGAGTAAGCAGAGCTCGTACTTAGAACAATAAACTAAAAAAAATTTGCCCATCCTAGTGGGGGATATTACAGTGGTATCAGAGCTAGTGATTTTTTCAACCTATGATTGCTTGGATGATGAGAAGATGAGGGCGTGGGGGACAACCCTTATTTGAAATATCAGAAGAAGAAGAAACAGGAAACATGGGGGACCATAATGAGGAGAGAGATGACGTTAGTATGCTTCACATACTGAACAATTTGGCTAGAGGACAGAATGGAATGAGGGAGACTCTTGCCAGGGGACAAAGAGAGCTAATTGATACCCTCACATAGTTTTTGAACTCACAAGGTAACAACCATGGCATCAATACCAATGGGGCTAATGGACAGAACAAATCTCAGGTAGAAGGGAGCAACAGTGGAGCCCATGTGGAAGTAGACAATTCTCATGTAACCAGGTAGAGTGTGCAAAAGATGGTGAGTGGGAGGACACCTAGACCCCTCCTGCCTCACTTCATTGAGGAGGAGCAACCATTACAACATAATCAGAGTGAGGATTTCTCCACTTCTAGGAGTATATGGCACTTGGAGAAGAGTTTCAGGAAACCATGTCCTTGCATGACTACTGTAATATCAAGTATAGGAACAAACCTAGGGAAGGGCATAGAGGAGCACTAGGGAAACAACAAAACATTGATCTGAGGCAGAAGCTGGGGAAGCTATCCATCCTATCTTATGATGACTCATCTAGATGCTCAGCTAGATGGTGGGTTCAAAAGTTGTATACCTATTTCTAGCTCAACTTGATGACATAAGCATAAGCCATCAAATTCGCCACGTTGCACTTGGATGGTGAGGCTCATGAGTGGTGTTACCATTGGCTAGTAACGTTAGGACATGCTAGCATCACATATTATGTGGAGTTCACACAGAGATTGATGGACAGATTCGATAGGAAGGATCCAGAAATATCCTTCTGTGAATTGGCATGGTTAAGGCATACAAGTACACCGAAGGCCTTCATTGCAGAGTTGGGTAGTTGTACAGGTGACAGACATATCAGAGCATAGATTCGTGATGTTATTCACAAAGGGTTCAGCTGAGCCCCTGCGTGGGTGGGTTAAAGCCTTCAGACCAACCGTGCTTCATGATGTTATTATGAGGATGCTTGACATGATGGATACAACGCCAAAAACAAAGGGGCCAACCAAACCTTACTTTTCTCCCAAGAGTCAGGACAAGAAGCCATTGCAAAAGGATTGTACAGGGAAGGATCGTCTGGATGAGGAGACTCCAAGGGAGCTTAGGCAAAAGAAGCTTTGCTTCAATTGCAAGGATCCTTGGGGGCCAGGTCATAGATGCATGGGTAAATGGAAATCACACTACATAAAGGTACTTTTGGAGGGGGAGGACGAAGAGGAGACAAGTCACGCATTAGGAGAGGCACACAACAGTCCCAAGGAGGAGAAACCATGCGGTGAGGCCAGAGAGGATGAGTCACAGCGTGAGGAACCCAAGAAGGTGACCGTAGCCACAGTGTCAGGAGTTCCCAGGTACTACACATTCAAGGCCAGAGGAGTTGTACAAGGACACATGATTACAACATTGATTGATAGTGGGGCCACCAACAATTTCATTTATGCAACATTAGTTTTCATAAAGGGCATTCCAATAGAGGAGTTCGAAGGGTTCAGTGTGGTAGTAGCAGATGGGTACAATATGGATTTTACTTAGAGGATCGGAGGGTTACGCGTGACATTGGGCAACTATATGTTGATCGATGACTTCTACGTGGTCGACTTAGCAAACACCAAGATAGTTTTGGGTGTCCAGTCACCCAGTGGCTTTATTCATTAGGGGACATCACCACAAACTACAAGGTCATGAGGATGGAATTCAGAGATGCTGAGGGTAGGAAAGTTGTTTTGAGGGTATGTATATAGAGGCGCCTAGGATGGTATCGACCAAGACGACGGAGGCCATCTTTAGGCATAGGGACACAACTTGGGCAATAAAGTGCTTGATCATCACACAAAATACTACGGAGGGCCGCTAACAGTATCATACGAACATACAGGAGCTACTGGGGAAACATGACAAGGTTTCTGGGCAAATTCCACCAGGGGTACCACCAGATAAAGGATTTGAGCATACCATCCAGCTTGAGAAGGGGGCCAAGCCCATCATCGCTATACACCATACCGTCATCTGAAGAAGTTCAAGGACGAGATTGAGAAGGCTATTCAAGAGCATTTGGACATGGGACACATCAGGCCTAGCTCTAGTCCTTTTGCTTCTTTCGTAGTACTGGTGAAGAAAAAGGATGGCACCATGAGGATGTGCATAGATTACTGGGCACTGAACAAGAGGACCATTAAGAACGTGTACTCGATTTCGAGGATTAATGAGCTACTTGATGAGCTACATGGAGCAATCTATTTCTCAAAGATAAACCTCAGATCAGGATACCATCAAATCAAAGTGCGTGAGGAGGATGTGCACAAGACAACTTTCCGATGCCACTACAAACATTATGAGTTTCTAGTCATGCCCTTGGCTTGAATAAATCTCCAGCTACATTCCAGTCATGCATGAACCATATCTTCAACAAGCGGTTGAGGAAGTTCTTGCTGGTATTTTTTGATGACCTGTTGATTTACAGTAGGGCGTGGGAGGATCATCTACATCATATAGACGAGATACTCAACATCATGGGGGAGCAGTCAGTTTATGCCAAGGAGGCGAAGTGCAAGTTCGGCTTGACGAATATTTTGTATCTGGGACATATTATTGGCGCACATGTCCATCAGGAGAAGATACGGGTGATACTTGATTGGCCTACACCTAGATCATTGACAGAGCCACAAAGTTTTTTTGGGTTATACAATTATTCTCAGCTTGGTGCACCATTGATCGACCTCATGAAGAAGGGAGCATTCAGGTGGACAGAAGAGGCCGAGAAGGCATTTGACAGGATGAAGGAAGTGATGAGTACTTGCCCAGTGTTAACACTTCTCGACTTTTCATAGCCCTTTGTTTTGGAGTGTGACGCATCCGGAGAAGGGATAGGAGCGGTGTTGATGCATAACAAGCATTCCATAGCTTTTGAGAGTCAAAAGCTAAAGGAACCTGAGAGGCTTCTTCCCATCTATGACAAGGAAATGTTGTCCATCATGCATGTGTTGGCCAAATTCAAGCAGTATTTGGTTATGATGCCCCGTCATTTGTGGAGTTGGCATTTGGTGAGAGTAGATCTCCCAAGGCCAAGGATTGAGTATAGGAGAGTCAAGACATCCTGAGGGTCCTGAAGGACAACCTACGGATCGTGCATGTTGCCGTCCTAATACACACTTGCAAATGTGGACTAAGTCTCAATCCACTTAGTGTGTCCTCGGAGACAAAATGTCTTAGTTCAAGCCCACTGTCACCTCGACTTCCGTCTAGGCTTACTCCTAGGGAAGCCAAGGGGAATAGACCCTAGTTACTATGTGAGTTAAAAGATTATGTCTAGGAGTTAATTTTAATTGGTTAAAGGTCTAGGGGGATCTAGCCTATATGAGAGTCAACAATGCAAATGCAAGATTTCAATGCAAAGGGGTAAAATAAGTTTAAGGGAGATTAAAATTTACAAAGGATTATAATTAGATACAAAAGAATCACTTTACACAACAATTGAATAAATAAATGATACAATTATCAATACAAAAGAATACGAAGAATGCTAAAGATACAACAACAATATACAACTATCAACAAATGAAATAGGCAAGCACTAATTAAACTAACTTGACTTATTTGTGTAGGGAAAGGAAAGAGTATTGAAGAGATGATCACCACAACACAACAAGCCAACACACCCAAACAATGAAGTGCCTCCATAAGATGCGCAACTTGAAGGGGTGGTTTTCAATGGCATCATCACACAAATACAAACCCAAACAAGCAGTGCCTCCATAAGATGCGCAACTTCCAGGGGTGATTAAAGATAAAGCAAGTAAAAGCCTCCACGGGCAAGAGATGCGCAACTACTAGTTAATTATGCACAATGCTCAAGAAAATTGCATGCAAAGTAACTTAAGTGAAATGCTTGCAAAATTAAAGAGCATAAACCATCAAAAGGTTATGAAGTTATACAAAGTTTAGGTGGATTAAGTTTTAGGATTGATTAAGTTGATTAAGTTAAACCGTGAATCCTAAAACTATGTGACTTCGCTAGAACTCTCCCCGCTTATACCAAAAGAATTGTTGGGTGCTCAATAAGTGAGGCAAGCAAGGCCACACCCTAGCTCCATAGGTCAATCCGGGAACAAAAATACTCCACAAGGGGGCACCTAGTGTTGTGAGACCATCCCTGATCTAGCACGGCCTACTTCTTCCTTAGGTTCCTTTTTGGTTGGAAAAGTTGGGACAATTAAAGGTGCTCTAATTAACTAGATAAATTGGATCCCTATGGATCTAAGGTAAATTGAGCCTTAAGAATTAGTTAAGTTGGGTTAAATGCTTGCAAGTAAATTAAATTTCTTAAGCCTGAAAGAGATCGAGTGATTGAACTTGAAAGCAAAGCAAATACTTGACAAGAAAGAAATAGCTTGAAAAAATACGAGTTAGTTACTATGCCTCCACGACTTAAGCAATGAAATGAAAAGAGCTTCTAAGTTCTAAAGATAAACCATAAACGCAAGAACTAGAAGAAATAAACCACAACTAATCACCTAGCCTTACTATATAGGATGGTTGGCTTGGCCAAACTCTTTCCTAGGTGTAGGCAAACAATAAAGAATAGAAGAACTTGAAAGGAAACTAATCCTAACCACACAACCTTGTCTTAAGGACAAGTGGGGTAAACTAGAAATGAAAAGACAATGCTGAAGATAAAACTAATTAACTAGCCTTACGATATAGGATGGTTGGCTTGGCCAAACTCTTTCCTACGTGTAGGAAAACTAGAAATTAAAAACACAGAAATTTTAATTTGCTTGAGAAATGCAAGCCTTAGAGACTCTCTTGGCCTTGCTTACAGCTTGAGAAAGGAAGAGAAGAAGGGGGTATTCAATACCCTTGCTTAGGAGGAATTTAGTTGACTCTAAATGGCCCCAAATGGGTTGTTCCTCCACGTTTCTGTCACAAACCTTATAAAAACTAGCAAGTAAAACTTGTTGGAAAAGCTGCAGAAATGACGAAAAATCTGCAGAAAATTTCTGTTAGTGAAAACCAGAAATTTTAAGTATAAAACTATGAGTATATATATTCGTTTTTGGTCTATTTCAGAACACAAATCCACCCAAATATAGAGGAATATGAACAGATAAGCAGAACATAAAATATTAGAGGTTTTAAGTGGATGATGAGTGTTATCACATGAAGTTGTTCATGGTCGCAGGAGACAACCATGAGCACATGCACAGGTGGGTGCAGTTTGCAGCAATGGAGATCCCCTGTGCAGTTTAGTTTGGCGCCATCTCTGAGCGAGGTTGGAGGAGTTTCATAGTTGGCGGGAAGATAAATTCTAGCGGGGGCGTTAAAATAACAAGCACGCTCAGATTGCAGATGGGAGCTAGATCAACGGCCGCCAGTCATTTCGGCGTCACAAGCTGCACGGGGGTTAAAATCCAAAAGCGGGCCGAAATCCTAACAACGATATTGCGGGGAGGCTACATGGTGGATGATGGTGCATTTCGGGCCCGAAAGCGGTGTGGGTCCAAACCACTTTCGACGGCCCCGAAATCACGTGCTCGATTCAACACCGTATCCAATGATAGCACGTGGCCACCCCCTAGTTGTCATGTTGCATCTTGATCTTGAGGAAAATTTAGCTAATTGATAAGGACTGACTTTTGCGGCCCAAAATGGCTTGCTTATTTAGTGCACAGTCCGTGAGCAGCACGTGGTGGCCTTTTAGGCGTCAAATCCTCGTCCCGATCCCGAGAAAAGATCAATTAATGAAACAAGGGAGTGGTGGTTGAAACCTCGATTCACCCCATAATTAAAAAGCATGAAGGGTCTGGTCGTATATACAGGACTGTCAGCCGGAGGTACCACAAAGGGAATTTGCTTTAGCAGACCCATGTCGATCCGACTTGCCTTATGACAGAAGAAAGACCCATGTGAAGAACCCTATGATAGTGTTAATGTTTATGCCATTATTATAGTTCTTTGCATTTCAATAGATAAGAGCAACATAAGAACAAGATCACTAAGAAATACACATTCACAAGAGACACATCATTTATCCTGGGAAACCCTCTAGGGGAAGAAAACCCAGCAAAAACTTCCTTATCATAAATTGCTAATACAATGTCAAGAGATAATTCAAACCAATACAGATAGTCCTCTCCAAAAGATGCGCCACTCTTCTTCCTCTCTCCAACTGGTAAGTTGCAGCTTGCCTCTTAAGAATGAGCAAGTGTGTTGTGTGATAAAGTGAGGCGCTAGCCTCTCTTTATATACAAGACTGGCACGTGTGAAGGGTCTTCACTGGCAGGGCCGACCTCTCACTCTGGGTGGGTAAACCCACCTTTAATTTATTTCTGGGTCTCAATAATAATTGTTGGGGCCGACTTCTTATTCTGCCTATTACAATTGTCTGTTGACCAATCCACAAAAGGGGATTTGGTCCTAATACAATTACCGACATGATTAATCCACAATGAGGATTAATCCTATGAATAAAATAACAATAATAATAAGAATACTCTTTGCAGTTACATTATTTCAACAGATAGGAGGGCCAACTAGGATTTCTGGCTGTTGACCACCGTTTTGAGTATAAAAGCAGGAGATCAAAACGAAGAGAAGTGGGGGTTTTTCAGAGGCCGGAGAGTCGAGAGAGCTTTAGGAGCAGGGCACTGTATTTTTCAGTTTGTAATCCTGAGGGGTATGGATTGTAAAATATTATGTTATTGAAGATTTCTTTAGTTGTTTTATGAGACTGTCTTCTTAGTTTACATGCTGTTCTATTTTTCTTGTCTAGATATAGCATCTTTGATATATGGATTCCTGAGGCGGTAGAGGATATGTTATTATCTTGCCCATGTTTCATCGTTTATCACTCAGATGCTTGTTGTCTTTTTTTTCTTGTCTGGATGTAGCATCTTTGATCTATGGATTCCTGAGGCGGTAGAGGAGCTGTTGTCATCTTGCCCATCTTTCATCGTTTATTACTCAGACACTTGTTATCTTTTTTCTTGTATGGATGTAGCATCTTTGATATATGGATTCCTGAGGCGGTAGAGGATCTGCTGTCATCTTGCCCATGTTTCATCGTTTATCACTTAGACACATTCTGTCTTTATTCTCCTCATCACCACATAAATCCTTTGTCTGATAGGCAGTTTAAATGCCTTCATTAAGCACGATACTTATGACTCCATAGCTCAATGGTCCAAGATTGATTTGCAACAACCTCTGTTATCTTTTCCTTTCTTCGCAGTCTTGTCCTGACTCACAATGTTAAACCCACTTGAAACAAATTTAATGTTACTAGGCTTACCCCCATTTGGACTCTGGGGGTGACTCTTGGAGCGATAACATTAATGGCGCCATTGTTAGGGACGGAAGTGAAGATATCTTCCCTGGGAGAACGACAACGAGGAGATCCAGTTTTAGATGGTGAACTGAAGCTAGACACATTGCTTTGACTGCTTATCTTTCACCATGGCGACTCCATTATTCAGAATCTGTTGGTGACTCCACTGGAGGGAGACAAATCAAATGGCTATGGAGGCTATCTTGGCCAGGAGGTTTGCCCCACTAAATTTCTCATCCATAGTTGGTTATCCACATCCCGTCCCTCAAATTGATGAATGGCAGGATCTGTTGCCAAGATTTTATGAAGGCGAGAATGACAACCCTCTTGGACATGTTCTAGGGTTTCATGCTTTTGTGCAGCAACTTAACATCCAACATGAAGACATAGGTATGAAGCTGTTCATGTACTCTCTTCAAGGAGATGCTCGTTTTTGGTATCACTCTCTTGAGCTTTCTAGCATTTCTTCACTCAAAGAGTTTCATGCAGCTTTCAATATTCATTTTGAAAAGTTTTATTCCTCTGAATTAATTTGTCATAGTTGTTGTGAGGAGTATGAAGGCTGTGTTGAGGATATAACTAATTCTTATGAAGGTTGTGAGAATTAAAAAGATGTCTTGGATGAGGAATTTGCTCTTTCTCTTCCTCGTTCATTTGCATCAGATGAAAACTATGTTTGCTGTCTCAGTAAAGAAAGTGCAGAAATTGAGTCTTTTCTGGAAGCTGATACTCTTTGTAGCCCTGTCTCTAAAAATCCTAGATATGAGCAACCTATTTTTGACTCATATGATGATGATAAGATATTGCTTCCTAGATTGAATCTTGAAAGGCAACCTGTGTTTAATAATGAAGAACATGTTTCTCATGTTGGGCAGAAAAGACCTCTTGGGATGTCATTCGAGGCTCCTCCTTTATTTGATCATTATGGAGACAATGATGGAGATGCTAAGGTATTTTTTGTCTTGGAAGCAAAAAGCATTAGCAACCAACCTTCTAATGAAAGTGAAAGCTTTTACTAAGAGCAACATGATAGAGAGAAAGAGCCATCCATTGATATACATGAGGAGATTTCTTGCCATCAACTAGCAGATGTTATCAGAGAAAATAAAAGAGAAGTGGATCAACAACCTGCATTAGCCTTTCACTCACCTGTGCTTTCCACAGACGACTAGTCAACCATATGTGAGCAGCTGTAAAGCAGAGCAGGATTTCTGTTACCAACCTAGTAGGTTTTATTACCTATTTTATGACCCTGTAGGGGAATACATGGAGTTGCATTTCCTCAATGTATTAAAGCCTCCAAGCTTTATCTTACCTTCATCATTGGAAGGTAATCTGAAGAATGTAATTAGTTTGTTGTCACAATTTTTTTATCCCTTGTTAATCAGTGACAGAGTAAATAAGTTTTCAATTAGGAAGTTACTTGAATGGCTCTGGTGGAAGTTTGTTTTCACCTAGCGCATTGTAAAATTGGTTAGTTTAGGATTGTACATAAATAAGCTCCTTCTGGAGAATTTGTGTTTGTTTCTTTTTGTAAATAGAGTAGTGTATATGACGGCTTGCTGTCTCCAGCAAAATGCATTTGAGCTCGATTCCAAAACCCAAAAGCTAAGGCACTGAAGCTGCTCGTTCTTAGCAGCTCACAGGGAGCAGCCATCCCTTGTAGCCAATGTTATCACATGAAGTTGTTCAGGGTCGCAGGAGACAGCCATGAGCACAGGCACAGGCGGGTGCAGTTTGCAGCAACGAAGATCCTCTGCATAGTTCAGTTTGGCGCCATCTTTGAGAGAGGTTGGAGGAGTTCCATAGTTGGCAGGTAGATAAATTCTAGCGGGGGCACTAAAATAGCAAGGGTGCCTAGATCGCAGATCACATCCAGATCAACGACCGCCAGTCATTTCGGCGTCGCAAGCTGCATGGTGGTTAAAATCCAAAAGTGGACCGGAATCCTAACCGCGATACTGTGGGGAGGCTACGTGGCGGAAGATGGTGCATTTCAGTCTCGAAAGCGGTGTGGGTCCAAACCGCTTTCGACGACCGTGAAATCACGTGCTCGATTCAATACCGTATCCAATGACAACACGTGGCTGCCCCCTAGTCGTCAAGCCGCATCCCAATCCCGAGGAAGATTCAGCTAATCGACAAGGACTAAATTTTGCGGTCCGAAATCGCATGCTTATTCAACACCCAGTCCGTGAGTGGCACGTGGCGGCCTTTTAGGGGTCAAATCCTCGTCTCGATCCTGAGAAAAGATCAATTAATGAAACGAGGGAGTGGTGGCTGAAACCTCAACTCACCCCACAGAAAAAAGCATGGAGGGTATGGCCATAGATACAGGACTGTCAGCCCAAGGTACCACAGAGGGAAGTTGCTCCAGCAGACCCATGTCGATCTGACTTGCCTTTTGACAGAACAAAGACCCACGTGAAGAACCCTATGATAGGAGGGCCACCTAGGATTCCTAGTTGTTGACCATCGTTCTGAGTATAAAAGGAGATCAAAACGAAGAGAAGTGGGGGTTTTTCAGAGGCCGGAGAGCCGAGAGAGCTTTAGGAGCAGGGCACTGTATTTTTCAGTTTGTAAGCCTGAGGGGCATGGATTGTAAAATATTATGTTATTGAAGATTCCTTTGAGTTGTTTTATTAGACTGTCTTCTTAGTTTACATGTTGTTCTGTTTTTCTTGTCTGGATGTAGCATCTTTGATCTATGGATTCTTGAGGCGATAGAGGATCTGCTGTCATCTTGCCCATGTTTCATCGTTTATCACTCAGACGCTTGTTGTCTTTTTTTTCTTATCTGGATGTAGCATCTTTGATCTATGGATTCCTGAGGCGGTAGAGGATCTGTTGTCATCTTGCCCATCTTTCATCGTTTATCACTCAGACGCTTGTTGTCTCTTTTCTTGTCTGGATGTAGCATCTTTGACCTATGGATTCCGAGGCAGTAGAGGATCTGTTGTCATCTTTCCCATGTTTCATCGTTTATCACTTAGACACATTCTGTCTTCCTTCTCCTCATCACCACATAAATCCTTTGTCTGATAGGCAGTTTAAATGCCTTCATTAAGCATGATACTTATGACTCCATAGCCCAACAGTCTAGGACTGATCTGCAACAACCTCTGTTATCTTTTCCTTTCTTCGCAGTCTTGTCCTGACTCTCGACATTAAACCCACTTGAAACAAATTTAATGTTATCGGGCTTATCCCCATTTGCAGTCTGGGGGTGACTCTTGGAGCGATAACAATGAGGAAGATTTCCAGATCTGAAATCTAACTTCAAAACCTTTAGGTGACCTGCAAATTTCTTGAAACAATGCTACAAAAAAGAGAAAGGGGTGATCACATTCATGTAATAAAACAAAATACTTTGTTAAATCTACAAGATATACTCACTAGATTTATGATAATATTACCAAAAAATCTACCCAAACAAAATACTTTGCTTGGGATCCCTACTCTAGATCTACAACAACAAGACAAATAACTAGAACAAAATCACCTCATTAAGCAATATGGCACCAAGAAGACTCTTCACACCATGTATCCTCCAAAGATTTCTTGTATTAGAAGCAAGCTAGGACAAATACTTGCCCAAGCTCGAGAAAATAAAGAGAGAGCAAGAAGAATGAGAGAGAAGAGTGGGAGAGAATGGAGAGGAGAGGAGAGAAATGGGTAGAATAACCTTGCACTGAGATAGATCATGTCAAATGAGGAGGGGAGGGCCTTTATTTATACTTGGGAGGCAAGAGAGACCCCTCTTGGACGAGTTACAAGTGTCACACATCCAAGAGAAATAGACAAAGTCAAGGAAAAGTCACTTTTAGGGTTTTGGTAGGTTAAGGTTTTGGTAAGTGAGTGAGGGGGTGAGGTGTAAAGGGGGAAAACACCTTTTTCTATGGTCAAACATTAAGTTAGACACCAAGGAGGGCGAATTTAGGGTTTAGGTGGCTTTTTTCACTTAAACTTTTAAATTCCCACATGTCAATTAGCTAGGGAACACCACTTTAAGTTGTTGGCTAGGCAAGGGGGGGTCTTTTAAGTGAAAAATTACTTTTCCAACTTAGGAGAAAGGTTAGGAAACCTTTCCCACTCTCTCTCAAACCTTTTTGCTTCATTATTACAAAAAATTGACATTTTGACTATGTCAAAGAAAACAATTAAATTGCAGTTTTGGACTGACTTGGACTCCTCATGGACAAACACCTAGAAAAACTTGTCCAATTGAGTTGAAACGTGGTCCAAGGGTGTAGGGGGTCTCATTCCATTTCTTTTGAGTACAAATACCCCTATCAAAAATCCCAAGGACCTAGTTTTTACATTTTTTTTATCAAAAAATAATTAAAATTACCATTAACCAGGTAATAAAAAAAATACTTTAGAATCGATAGAAGACTCTAGAAGATGTCTAACATGGTCATTTACAATATTCCTAGACACAAGTTACCATAGTGCTCGACCAGTAGAACGCCTTTCACCACTTTGGAGGATTTTTGTGGGAGTGAAAAACTCAAGGGAAATTAATAAGGATGGTTAGGCCAAATTAATAACCTGAGGAAAAAAAAAACTTGATGAAAGGGACTCCTCTAATGATAAAGTCCTAGGCAACTAACCTATACTATGATCCATGCAGACCCATTGCATTATTATCCCACACAGGGGAGCGAAAATTCCAATTACAAAAACACGTGCTGAGGCCAAAACTGCCTTGTAGAACCAACAAGTCTTCAACTCGGTAGCACCGTCAGGTGCATATCTTCATGGTACCTGGAGTTGACCCCCTAGTTGAAATAGGTGGTCAACAATGCAGAATCAACAGAATACATATGTAGAGAGGCACCGTGTGGAGCGTAGCTTCGATGTTGGTGATGTAGTTTTTTCGAGGCTCCAACAATATCGACAGTCTTCTCTAAAGAAGAGTGGCGCAGAAAAACTAAAACCACGTTTCTATGGACCATATAGGGTGATCAGGAGAGTCGAAGAGGTGTCTTATGATCTGAGTTACTGGAAGGCATCAAGATCCACAATGTGTTCCACGTTTCTTGCCTTCAAGACGGCCTTGGGCCAACAGGTTGCTTCTTCCACAGATTTACCACCATTGGACGAGGAAGGCCACTTGGTTTTGGTTCCTGAGCAGATTCTGGCATTTAGAGAGAAATGTTTGAGGAACAAGATGGTGAATGAGTACTTGGTGAGGTGGAAGGATTTACCAGTAGAGGACGTCACATGGGAGGGAGAGTAGATTTTGCAACACCCCGAGTTGCAGTTGCTTGAGGGAAAGCAATCTTGGGGAGGGAGGATTGTCATGTCCCCTTCCTTTTGACCTCGTTGAGGGAGGACGTAGTGCCCTAGGGGGCTCCCTGTAGGCTATAGTCCCAAAAGGAGGGAAATCGTGGGGTTGAGTAATGTTACCTAAGGAGGCAACGTTATAATTTTGAGGTGACCTTAGGCAAAAGGGGGATAAAGTGTTTATGCCACCTAACTTAAGGAACAAGTTACATTAAGTGTCAAGTGGAAAAAAGAGAGAAGGGGTCGAGCAAAGGACAAAAAGTATATAAGGAGGAGGGGAGGTACATTTCTAGGCATCTGAAATTAGTTTTGAGCTTCTTTTTTCTACCTTTGGAGGCGGTTGCCTCAGGTTTTTGGAGGGTTTCGCAAAATCCTTGTACTCTATTGGGTTTCGGTGGTGCCTTGTGCTCACCCTAGCTCAACCTTGAATAGCTTTGCCTCTTATCTGCCTGCTATCTTTTGTCAAGTTTGTTACAGTTGCATCCAGGAAAGGACCGAGCCCTAACCTGAGCATTTTGAAGGAAGCCGAGCTTATCATTGTGCACTTGGGAGAGGATTGAACCCCTCATCTATGGATTTGGGCTTTTGGAAGAGGGTCGCACCCCTATTCTTGTAGGACCGATGAGATTTGAAGGTGAGGAAGTGGGCTGAAGAGTCTGTTCAACCTGTGAGGAGGCAACAAGGGTTTCTGAGGCAACAACATACTATTTTCCCACAGGACTGAAGGTTTGGGAGGCCACTTACTGAGTTGGAGCAGACTTTGGATCAGCTGGTAGCGTCCTGGGATGTGCTCTGACAGTTTCCAGGTTTTGGTTTGATTACTCTGTCGTATTTATAGTAATTTGCAGTTGCTACAACAAACCTAATTGTTGAGATTTGTATTGGTGTTATGGTTTGTATTACTGAATGTTAATTTGGTAGCTGCATTACAGCTAATTGTTGCTAGAGCGTGGAGCGAAGCAAGAGCATCAGAAGTGTCATTTTCCAAAAATCTACGAAGCGGGAGCATCTCAAGAGTGTCTGTTAATATATATAATAATAATAATAATAATAATAACAATAATCTATTTTTAAGGTCACGACCAAGCCAACACACCAAATTGG
Organism: Picea mariana; assembly: GCA_032191745.1. Classification (NCBI taxonomy): domain Eukaryota; kingdom Viridiplantae; phylum Streptophyta; class Pinopsida; order Pinales; family Pinaceae; genus Picea; species Picea mariana. The sequence goes on along the minus strand of JASDQU011379200.1, from coordinate 7,557 downwards.
TGTATGAGACCCCCTTGTTTGTGGGACAAGGGACCCCCCTCTGCCCAACGATTTGACTGGTAAAGTCTACGAAGGTATACATACCCTAACCCCACTCTGGATTTGAACCTGTGACCTATTAAGAGGAAACACATGTTCTTAACCATTAGGCCCACTATATATTGCGTTAATATTAAAAAAACATGCAAACAGACAAATTAGCTGCAAAATATATGAAACCATGCATATTTGTACATTAATATAGATAGAAATGACATCCATAATACATCAATGATTAATCATTCCAGCATCAACCATCTAGATTCTAGCAATTATAAACTTATAGATACAAACCAACATACAAGTTTTTAAGCCATATAATATAAAGTAGACCATTAACTTATGGAATTAAATGAGTTATCCATAATCCAAGTTCCAACAACTATTAACAATAACACGTGTCATGACCAAATAGTTATGTTTAAAAAATAGGCCATTTGCACTGAAGTATGAAGACCGAAAGGTCCTGTTATCGCACAGTTTGTAGGAAGGATAAAAGGCTTGAGGTTGTAGGTCAAACTGGCGATACAGGAACCAATCCCACCCAATGTCACCATAATGGGACGGTTCTTTCTCTTTAGGGAGGTGAGGCCCAGGGGAGACGTCCCCGGTCACCTGGGGTTTTGAGAAGGAAAAAGGATTATAAGACAAGGATAAATTTCCCTCTCACAAGTCACCACCGAACAGATAGTCCCGACTAAACAACCAATAATAGAGTAAAACCCCCAAAGATATACCTGCCTGAGACAAAGCAACAACAAATGATATATGCAAGCTAATTTCAATGGGTTAGTACATCATATAAATAAATGACTATCTGATGAACATATAAGCAATTTTAGCAATAAATATTGACGAAGTCAGTGTTTATAAATAGCAATGAAAATTGTCACTTCAAGAATAAGTACTGGAATGATATGGCATTCAAAGTAATAGATCAACGCTTCATTCAATTTATGCCTTAAATCACCATTCAATTGCTTATGAAACAAAATGTTTGCTGCACAAAGGTGTTAATAGCAGGAGATGATGGCAGCATATAGGGTTAGAGGGTTATTTCTAGGCTAGGGTTAGTTAGGTTAGGGTTTTGATTCAAAGTGTTGAGAGTAGTTTTGATCAGGTTCACTTCAACGCATGAGGTCTTAGGATCAGTGCCTTAGGGTCAAATGGAGTCAATAGTGAAGGACGCAAGAGCTGAAGGAGACAAAAGTCAAAATGACTAAGGACTAGAGGGAAAGACTTTGAGGTGTTGCTAAGGAAAGGCCTCAAAGTCAAAACCCTAGGGGAGAGAGGCTCACTTTGGTGTAGGTGAACTAGGCCTCAGTGCTCTCTCCTCCTTCCTTAACTCAAATGGAAAAATGGCTAGCTGAAGGGTGAAGCATAAAACCAAAGCTAGAGGGATTGATGAAGCAAGGTGTTGCTACAAGAAGGCCTTTTCAAAAAACCCTAGAGAAAAACAGGCCTAAGTGTAGTAGACCTAGGCTTAAGACTTCTCTCTCTTCTTGGCCTCTAGATAGTACGACTAGCAATAAATGAAGAGAAAAAGAGGGTGTAGCTATGACTAGGCTCTCTCTTCTCTATTAATGGCTGAAAATTTCTCTTAAAGGGGACATGAGACAAGGACCTACTTGTGTGCTTGTCACCTAGGGATTTGTTCAGCAAAATCATAAACATATGCAAGAAATTAAACTACAACCTTTCATTCAAGAAGTTTTGTAGAAAAATACTTACAATTTACCAAGAAATATCAATGCTAACCCTAGTTGTAACACCTTCCTTCAAGAGAAATGCCAAAATATGCCAAAATAATCCTCCTTCAACAAGTGCGCATCACTAAATCAGCCAATAACCCAAGAGAGGGCACAAATTTCAGACCTCCTTATGGAGTGAGTAAGTTGTGATGAAAAAATGAAGGTAAAACTCCTTCATTTATACAGTATCATGACCTAAATTTACATTTTAGGTCATGTAAAAGGCCGACAAGGCCAAAATACCAAAATAATACTGTGTTACATTAAAATGTTAATTTAAAACCCTAATCAAGCTGAAAAGAGATAAGAATCCCCTCTAAGGTGGATGTTAGCCCCTTCTAGGGAAAATGAAGCATCCTGGAGCAAAACGCTAGCCCTCCTTGGGCTTCTCCAACCTGCCACACGTGCCAATACTGCCCAGTCTGCCTCCCAAGATGTCCATTATGCTGGATGATGTCATAGTCATTGTGGGTGACGTCCTAGGCCTTCCAAGGCCAACGTTCCACTTAAAGAGGGCCAATCCCCCTAGGTCAAGCTCTGCCAAAGTGCCACTTGTAGAACGTCCTCCTCTTCTTCGGTGCAAAGCCCCTGATCCATCTCTATCTTGTCTCTGCCCCCTGATGGGGTCTCAATATCCATCTGATGGGCTCTTCAGTCCCATGGAGGTCCGAACTGATCATATCCCCATGTGTACCAGTCCAAATGGTACCTGTCCATTGGGCATGGTCCTGCACATCAAAAGCTGTGCCCTCCATGGGCTCATCAATCACAGGGATCATAGCAATGTCAATAACATCTCATCATCAATATTATTAAACATGTGCATAAAATCCCTAATGCATCAGTCAAAAGCTCAAAGATATTACACAAGCCTGCAATACAAGTCTGAAGGAAAGGATAGGGCGTCCTATTGGGCTAGTGTCCACTGGAAAAGGAAAGTTCTCGGAAGAGACCTCATCCAAGCCATGTAAGTGGGTGATGTGGTCAAGGGATGTCCAATCATGTGGGTGCAATGAGGGCCAAGGATGCAAAAATGTTACCTGTGGGTGCCTTTGTAGAAGGCGAGTTGTACCTGTCCTGGATGCATTTTTTCCAAACCCATTCTTGCCTTTTATTGTTTATTCTTTTTATTCTTTTATTGCCTTTTATTCAAGAGCCAATCAAGGGACACTGCCCTGGTGTGGTGACCAGTGGTGACAACGTTACCCACAAGTACTTTCACAGAAATGATAGGCTGGCTTGTGATGAGACCCCCTATCCTCTGATTAGGTCTTGTTTTTTATTATTTTTCCAGGTCCCTCTTGTTTCTTGTTGAGAAGCGTTTTATTGCTTTCTCGGGTATCCCTGGGAAAAGCATCTCAAGGTTTTATTCTTAGGCTTTTATCTTTTACCAACTTGCTTTTACCTTCTATGCCTTTAGCCCCTTCTTCCCACGAGATAAGGTGCAGTCCTGAAAAATAGGTCATCCCCATGCCCAGACAAGTGGAATGGGATAAGTGAGCGGGAAACAAGATGTAAAAGTGGTGTTGTAATGGGGGAAGACGATGGCTTTTCAGAAAACACCCCAATGGCAAACTAGAACCTACAGACACAGGCTTACTAGGGCATCCTGTCAATCCCCCCAAGCATGGTCAAGTGGGCAAGTGTAAGATCCAAGAAATCGTTAGAAATATGAGGAATCAGATGCACATATTCAAAGGTTTTAATGATCAAAAGTGACACATACCATGATGCCTGGACTAATTACCTCATGGAGCAAGAGCCATTTCTGATACAGGACCAAGCCGATGGTGATGGATGCTGCTGCTGCTGACAAGATAAAGATGCTGGAAGAAAGAAAAGGTGGGCCCCCTAGGTCCATGCTAAAGTCAATCCTACTCTCATTTCTCCATGTTTATGACCTGTGGGCCTCGAGACATGATCTCCTAGTTATCCCTAAAAGTGGGGATAACAGGTCCAAAACAATAAAGTTTAAACTTTAAACTTAGCTAGTTGCTAAATACTATGAATCTATCATCTATAGATTGATATATAAATCAATGAAAAAGGATAAATATCAAACAACTATCCCATCCTCCTTCCACCACCACAATTGTGGCGTGGGCCTCCTCATGGTGGTAGTGGAGCCTCGTCAGAAGGACGAAACTGTGCAGAAGTAGATGTAGACGGTCGTGGAGGCAGTGAAGATGAAGCCCCTAGTGTTGTACCTGGAGTCATGGACATGGGGACCATGGAAGTGGATGGGGGTGGCATCTCAACATGATCATCATCATCCAAAAGAGAATTTTCCAATTTCTCTAAAACCAATACTCCATCCTCCAAATTATCTTCCTTTGGATTGTTGTCCCTACGCTATAAGTTTTTATCCATCTTCGCCTCCTTATAGTAATGGAACAACAATTGCAAGTTGTAATTAACATAAACCAAGCTCTCTGCTCGATTTACATTCAACCTGTTTCTTTTGACACTATGGATGGCATTGTAGGTGCTCTACACCTCTTTGCAAAATAAGTGTTCACCACTTGTGAAAGCACCCGTGTTGGCAAACGTTGCAACTGTGGGGCAACACCACCATGAGTGTTCCACCACTTGAGAGAATTCAAATTCCCTCGATCTCTAATTGCAAGGTTCATCCCAAAGGCACCATGGCTAAGGATAGAATGGCTCAATTGCCTTTGTATGGTGTCACGCTCCTCGTCTGGGACCATTTTTTCTAATGCCATCATATAACCATTTTGAACCTTTGGATCTTGGTGTGGTTTTATCATGGACCCACCACTAGGTGTTGGTGATGAAAGCCATGATACATGATAATATTTAGGTGTTAGCAAATATGCTAAGGCATGCATGTAGTGGAATATTTAACATTTCCCAACGTTTTTCCACCTCTACACGAATATGATTATACAAGTTGACATTTCTAGGCTCAACAATGTCTTTAATCTGCCCTAGCATGCTATCCATTTGTTCATACACCTCCCCAAATATTGGCCGATATGAATGTGCAAACTTGATCATGTTATAAATTGGCTTGGTGAATTGCAACACATACCGAACCTGTGACCAAAACTGACTGTCAAGAACTGCATCCTTCACTGCATTAGCACCTTCTCTATCAATGCTCATTTCATCCCATGTATCACTCATCACCATAGCACCCAAAGCTTGTCTCACCTTCAATAGGCACCTTAAGGTGATGTAATAGCTAGTAAATCTAGTTTTTGCAACCTTAAGTAGCTACAACTTGGAGCAAGTGCGCCATAAAAGTAATTGACTCTTGTATGACATGTGACAAATTTGATGAGTTTCTTCCCTCTTTTTTACAAGTCGTTAATCTATCCACATTCTTTATGCTTGAAAATATCATGCAACAAAAGGTTCAAGGTGTGCACCAAACACCCAGACCAAAAGATGTGTGGATGAGCTCCCTCAATGATTTTACCTGCTCCCTTACAATTTTCTCCATAATCAGTGATTACTTGAATCATGTTAGAAGGGCCTGTTATCCCCGATATCTAGGGATAACTAGGAGATCATGTCTCGAGGCCCACATGGTCCTAGACATGGAGTACCGAGAGAAGGAGCGACCTGAGCATGGTCCCGGAGGACCCATCTTCTTCTTCTCAGCCAGATTTGTCCTGCCAGCAGTACCAGCCTCCATCACTACCGGCCTGGGCTTGTATCAAAGAAGGCTCTTGCTCCATGAGGTAATTGGTCCGAGGTATCATGGTA
>JASDQU011379199.1:0-23838 GCA_032191745.1 Picea mariana | reverse complement strand
CCTCCCTTCCATTATCCTCCTCCAAACAACCACAACCTGGCCTTAGCGCAAGCGCCTTTCACAACTCGCGAGTTGGGAGTCAATTCTCTCGACTCCCCTTTCTCCAAACACCGATACCCGAGATACGATACGGGTATGGCTCCCTCCTCACTAGCGCCTGCTACATGTAACTATAGGCTAGGCCAAGCACTAGCACCACTTGGAACTTCTCTAGTTGAGGTGTTGAGCCCTCGTGCTCATCCTTTGTGAATTCCCGAGACGCGAGAGATCAACATTACGTGGACTCTACCAAAGCGATGCGCACATGCCACTTGTCTCCTCCACTATACTCTTCTCATGAGTTGTGTCACCACCGCCCATCGCAAGAGACCTCGGCTCTCAACGTTTCGCGGCCTTAGCGATCAAGGTGCAACTTCTTCATCCTGTGAAACCCTGAGCCACGATAAGTCAACAATGGGTTGACTCTTTCCTAGGCGACAAGTGTCCACCACCGATCACCCACTTCCACCTTCTTCTGGGCGCTTGTTGTCATGCCACCTGTCAACCACGCAGTCCCCACTCACGAATGGGCCATGTGTTTGCACGAGTCCTTGGCGCTCAACACTTCGCTACTTCTACAGTAAAAAATAAACTCTCTCAAGTTTCAAACCCTCGATAGGCAATAACCACGAAAGTTTTGATCCCACGGTTCTCCCGTGGCCTGGATCCAATGGTCACGATCACGTCGCGGTCTCGCGAATCATGAGTTCATGCAGTCCTACCCTTGACCACTCCAAGTCACGAGTCATCGAAATTCTACTCTCCTGCCTATAGAAAGGCTAAGATTGACGGTCAATAGGGCTCCGTTAGATCCTTGTATCTACGGTCCTGGATCCCATCGCTACTTGCGAAGGATGAAAGGGTCGAGGTGTTAATGCCTAGGCTCCTTCTTTAGATCCATCGGTCTTGACAGATTTGGGGTATTCCCGAAAGGATTCAGACCATTCATCTACCAAATGAAAGGGTATTCTCTCTTTCTATAATTGGGCTCGCTATCCCTTCTGAGCTTGAATCATGAAATTCAACCTCTCAGGGCTTCAAACTCCCACGAATCCGAGACCTTAGAGAGATACTCTTCCTTGCATAAGGTTTCTAGGCCCAGATTGCATGAACCTTCAGACGGTTCTTGGGAAATCGTCCCTAATCTAAGTCGATTCTCTGGGTAAAGGTTCGACACGGTTCCAAGGTTTATGGGGTAATCCCCAGGGAAGAGTACTCTCAAGGGGCCTTCCTAGATTATTACAAGAATCAAGAAAGACAGATGATTCTCTGTGGAGTGAACTCATGCCCCAGACTCCACCATTGTACAGAAACCAACGATGTCATGTAAGCATACACATGCATCCATTATTTCCAGTTTAAAACACCAGGCAATCATTCCACACAAAAATTATTATGGGCATATAAACCTAAGCATGTATTCATGATATTCAATTTGAAATACAAGGCATAAAACACTTATTAGATCCATCGGTGTGATGCAACTGCTGAGAGGGGTACTCGTTTCCACCCAACCGTAGGCTCAGTGACTCCAAACGGATTTACCACTAGCCACCCCCGAGCTAGACCACGATGCTTTGAGGTTCAGTCTCCTACTTCCAGCTCAACGAAAGTCAAGGACGAAGGTTAATCTCCTTCTCCTGATACAGAAAAATAATCCAGGATGAAGGTTACTCTCCTTCTCTTGATACTCAGAACTCCCTGTGTTTCCAGGGTTTTCTCCAGTTCTCCTCTGCGATCCCCGTCGTGTGCGCTGTTCTCCCTTCCTTACCACATTTCCTCTCTTGCCATTTTTTTTGTCTGCAAGGTTGCGTGTGGCGTGAATTTCGCCGTCCATGGTCAGGTATGAGGGCTATTACAGATGGGTGGTTCACCCCCATCCCCTCATTAACTCTTGAGGAGCCTCCCCACCTACCAATCTGATGGGAAATCCATTCCAGGATCAAAGAGCTGCTTTAGTTTTGAGCAAGTATAAACCAGTACGATACTGTCTCGATGGAAGTTAATGCAACCATTACAGGTCCCTTCCACCACCTCTCATTAGCCATCGTGGTCTCTTTTAGCACATCTCTCTCCCAACAGTCATGAAACACATATTCATAACATAATTTACATTCATCGACCTTTTATGCAAAGGTCCATCAAATCAAACATTCACATCTTTGAGTTTGCCATAGTTCTTGGCCAATATAGTTATTTTTACAGACTGGGGGAAACAGGGTGTTACAAAAATGCAAAGCGTATGAAGCAAGAGCAAAGCCAATTTTTTTGCAAGGGTATAAAGTATGGAAACACAAAGAAGACTTGGGAAAATTAATTTCAATTTCTATTCATTAGATCTTATACCTACCCAAATGATTGAAACTATGGAAAATATTAAAATCACTACAATAAAAACCATATTGTTTGGAAAAATACTTAAGCAACTAGAATACGATTATTGCTTACCTTAACCAAACAATTGAATATTAATCTCTAGGACAATATTGTTTTTGTCTAAGGAAAATATGGGTTGTAATTTAAATTTTACAAGTACCGACCAAAGCGAGCAAAAAAACATAAGAAACAAGAAAGAGAATAAACAATTGATGTTGAAATAAAAGTCTAATTTATAGAAAATTGAAAACAAAAAAAGAAAGTAAACAATGACAAAACATGACTAACAAACAAAAATAAACTACTATTTATTATTTAATTCTTTATAATAATAAAGATTTAAGCAAGATCCATTAACAATATCCATAAAAATCCATTCCTAGTTGTCCTTTAACATGAAAGAGTTACTATTGAGATTTTGAATAATGGTGAAAGGATCTAGCTATAACTTTTGAAATTTCATATGTTTACCTTTCTCTTCATGAGAAGAGCCCCATAAGAACTCACTACCCAACTTGAAAATATTTGTTCTTAGTTGTCTTCTCATGGTACTTTTTGATGATTCCATGATGATTTTGAATATTTTTTTATGAAATTTCCCTTGCTCCTCAAGATCTAGTAGGGCATTAAATCATTGTTTGATAGGAGCGGTGTCTAACTCTTTAGTTTGAAAACAAGATAGTAAGATGTAATTTTCAATTCTATGGGAATGATGGCCTTTTGATCATAGTTTCATTGAAAGGGAGTTTCCATGATGTTGATATTAGTAGTGGTCCTATCATCCCATAAGTGCCATTCACAAGGATTGTTGCGTATTATCCTCTCTATATTTTTTATTTGATTTTTATTAGTAGATTCAGAAAATCCATTTCCTTGTTGATAGTAAGGTGATGAACATTCAAGAGATAATAAATGTAATCCAAGGACACAAATGAGATGCTACAATGATAGGGACCATAGACCATACTTTGTTACTTATTTGATGAGACCAATAATCGCGGTCCTTGGATTCGATCCTCATACCTGTGGGTTATGGGCCCAAAAAGTAGATTGTACATCGTCCATGGCAACAATAAATCAATTACCATATGTACTCTGGTTCATGCATCAATTCCTCAACTTGTCCCCGTGAATTTCATAGGAACTTCACATCTCTCCTAGGTCTCGAACTCAATAGTGCTCCACATCAGTGCTCCACATCCTTGAGAATTCGTGGCACTAAACCTGTTATAGAAAGATTTGCCTCACCCCATGCAATCTTTCACAAAAGGCCTTTTAGCATTTCCCTATGCAAACTTTTCATCCCTTTTTGCAAATCCCAGAGCTAAAAATACATTTTTTCCATATATACGCACCTTGCCTACTATACAACATGCGTATACATAGGTTACACTACTACAACCCACTCACATCAAGAAATGTGCCCAAAAATGAAAAATAGTGTCGGGTTTCCATGTCATGACAGGAGATCAATGATCCTTGGCCTTCCATATACTGGAAATGTTTCGACTTGGCCCTTCAGTTCCACTTGAAGGCTATAAATGGGCCAATTCTGAGCTATGGAAAGGAGGAGAAAGAATTCAACTTTGAGAGCAAAGTTACTCTGGAGGAATTATTCACTTCACATTGAGTCTACATCTCTTTATCCTTTAAGTCTGAACACAATGTTCAACCCCCAAGATCTTCCCTTATTGAGTGAGAACTTTGTCGTATCTCTTACATGAGCTTGCCTTTGGTGTAGGATTGAAGTGGTGGAGGCCCAGCTGGAAGGAACTTAGTTTCTCGGTTTCGAACTGTGCTGACACGAAAGTCTCTAACTTATTCACTTCTGCTGATTATATCTTAATAGAAATACTCTTTTCTCGTCCAATTGATATCTTGCAAATATTTGAATTATTATTCCATGGACGTATTTGTTATGGATGTTAATGGATTACGCTATTAAATGTGCTAACATCCTATATTATCACCATATGCTTGCTTTTCTTGGTTGTTGAGGAGTAGTTGCAGGTATATTACTTTGGGTCAAGTGCTCAACGGTGGACTTCATCGAACGTCTAGACGAGGTAGGCCTTTTATCTTGTCTTTCTAGAATATTTGTTTATATAGCATAATTGATAATAGATTTGATTTCTACAGTCATTTCCGTTTGTTGTGGTTTTCCCCTAGCCATAGAGAGATTTTCCTCGTAATAGAATTGGCGACCGTACTGGGGAACGAACCCAAAATCTCCTTTCTTGGGGTTTGGAGTGTTTTTGTCCTTAGATTTCTCTTGTTCATATTAAATTTCTTGTCATATCATTGCTTGATAGTCTTTGTTCACTCTGGGTCTGAGTATTTTAGCCTTCTCCTTAGCCTAGCTGTGTTTTTTGACACATATACGTGGGGTTTTGCTTGACAGTCGCGTATATACACATGCTGTCCTTCTGCAAGTTGTGTACATACATGCTTTTCCCTTGAAAAATCGCGTACATCAACCTCTTTTGCTTGTTTGCTGGGTTTTTTGGTTGCTGGGTAGATTTTGATGATTGTTGAGTCTTCTTGGGTCTCTGTAGTGACTGTTAAGTGTCTATGGGATGACAAGAAACCTGTCTTTGGTTGAATTTTTGGGCGGTACCTTTCTCATCATATTTTCATTTTGATTGTACTTGTACATTGGGTTGGGCATTTTTCTCCTTGATATCCTACTTGGGTTGTCTCTGTCTATACACAATAGAGTCTTTATATATCAAGCTATTGTTCAGTCCATGCATTTTCATTTTTATTATATTGAAAATAAAAAAAATATTAGGCATTTTACATTGATTCGAATTTTGATCTTTTGAGTCTTCATCATTTATCTTAGTGCATGTAAACAAAGATTACATTTTTATTCAGAATTGCATAATTGAATTGAAAATTGCATTTTTAAGAAGCATATCATTTATTGAAAATTGAAGTTAGGACTTTGCATTGTATTCATATTTACTTTATTTGCTGAGTCATAACATCACTAGTTTCACGACCGTACCTTTTGAGTAAGAACGACCACTAAAATTAATGCTATAATTTAAAATTGATTAGTAATGATTTTATTTTCTAAGGGTGCACCAACTAGCTTAGGATTTAGTGCCTTGTAATAGGATTTTGTGAGTAAACTTCTCCAAGGCTATTAGATCAACATATATTTATGTTGGGCCTTGAACAAGTTTTGAGGATCCTTGGTCATTTTTGATCATTTTGGGACTTCGACAGGCTGTCGAAGGTGGAGCGCAAATCGAAGTGGAGATCACGAGATCTCGGCCCCTTTTTAGGGATTTTTGGATTTTGGGCTTATGTAATGGGCATGGGGACATCGGCACATGGGTTTATCCATGCTTAGGCCTATTTTGTAATGTATAAATAAGTAGCTAGGCGATGTAAGAAGAGGCCAATGTGATAAGTGATAAGTGGTAATTGCTAAGTGCAAGTAGTAATTGTAATTGCTTTGTGCATACTATGGGAGGCTTGCAGAGCTAAGTGCGAGTGATTGTAAGAGACTGTGGTAGGATTTGTGCTATAACTCAAGGAAGGAGGATCTAGCGAGGTGTGCAGATCTCCTTTCCTCTGTGGAGTTGATTTTGAGGCTCTGTGCATGTATTTGATTGACCGAAGATAATAAAGAGGAGAAGAGTTGGTGGACGTAGCCCTAGGGTGGGGGTGAACCACGTATATCTTGTGTTGTGAATGATTTGTTCTTTTGTTTATGTGATTCAATGCTTAGTGCGATGTTAGATGATAGATGAATCTAATATGATAGATTAGTGCCAAATAATTTGGATGAATGCTAGATATGATCTATGTTGGTATGATTAGTGCTTTGAATCTATGTGAATACTGCGCTAATCTATTATTAGGGTTTAGTTGCGCTGTAAACTAAGACTGAATATTGACGAATCGTAATTGCTAAGTGCTCTGTTAAGGTATTACAATCATAGATCTATGTCCTAGCTAAGGTTGTAGACACTGGATTCCTGCAACCACCCCTGCCTCTACCTCGGGTGAAACTTCATCTGCTTCACAGGTGTTGCCGAAAGGGTCGATAGTTAGGGTTTCGTTGGTGCACTATTGTAGCGTTGAACCCTGAGTCTTCCCCTGTGCCAACAGTTTCTGACTAAGGGAGTGGAGAAATCCATTGTATAATGGGTAATATTAGGAGGCCCCGCTTACACCAGAGTTAATCACGAGGTCGTGCAAGGTTAGTTGAAGGGATATCCCTCTGATACCTTCCTAGCATCAGAGATATTTTTGGGGATCTATTCATATTTGGGGATCTTGCTAGTGCCCTTACCTTTGTGAGAGGCGGTGCTTTCAAGGTTTCAGGCTTTGCTACCCTGCCCATACGGTGGACCTGACTTACGACTGCTCGCCTGTGCATCGGTTATACCGTGGTTGCTTAGTTGCTTGACTTAGGTGCCACATAGGTTACTTGTAGGGGTTATTTTGCAGGTACCCTAGGTCAGATAAGGGTCGGACAACACACAAAATTCATGGAGGATTACCTCTTCGGGGGCATCTGACTGACTGGTTGTTAATCCCATGAGGGCCTTTATAACTGATTCTGTTACCTTTGATCTTTAACAGGGAGTCTCAGGCCCCTCTTGGGTGAGGCATACCTACTTTAGGGAGGGAGGTCCCTTTCATCCACTTTATCTTGTTTGTGTGCATATTGGCAGTTTGATTATTTTTGGTGTTCTCTTTGATTACTAGTTGGCCTTAGGATTTGTTTTTATATCTTGATTCTTAAGTCATCGTGGAGTTAGACCAACTTCCTCGCTAGTCCCGCCGCTTGTTATAGTTACCACCAGATTTCGAGTCTCTGCCTTCTAAAAGGCGTAGAGCTATTAGATGTGGTACACACACCTCCACTTTTCATACTTGTGATTCTACAAAGATGAGTACTAAACTGAATCATCATAATACTGGGAGTCCCTCGACTCCCACACATACTATAGTTAATGACACCCCTTCGAATCCTGCAACCACAATGGTTGTAGTTCTGAAGGAACCTATCATCACTGTTGCTCATCCTATAGTGAATGCTCAACCTATTGCCACGAACACATTTGGGTCTCATGGTCACTCACCGAGCTATAATGTTCATTCCATCCCTATGGCCTCTAGTCCTTTTTCCTATGGTATGCCAAATTTTACTTCGTAGTTTTCAAACTCCATCCCAGCTATTGGCCCTAATGCTAGCATTGGACTTGGGGGAACAAATCCTCCTTATACTCCATTCTCATTTGGTGGCTCTCAAATCCCTTAAATGACTCCTACTATGGGAGCCATTCCTTTTTTTAACCTTGGGTCTAATCTTGTTGCTTCTGGGTGGAGCAACCAACCTGGCAGACAAGTTTCTGCTCAAGTTCCTTCCTATACCCTCACCTCCTCAGTGCTAATTATGACCAACAAATTTGGCATGATGAATACACCTTTATCCTCCGGATTCACACCCAGAGAAGGTTAGTTTCACACCTTGGGAAACCCCCAACCTGGAGCCACTCTGGCTGGGGGAAACTTTTATAACCCCCATCAAAACATTCCTAATGGAATGATGCCCAACCAACCTCTTATGAATCAGCTTGGAGGAGGGTCTTACAATCCCGGATAGGGAAATGGTGCTTACCAGAACCCTGGATGGGCTGCAGTTCCCCAAACACAATCTTTCCAGGGAGCTTGGGGCCAGATGCCGCAACCTCGTCTCCCTTTTCTGGCCACACTCAATTTTCCAGACTTGTCTAAGTTGATGAACGATCCCGTGTGTCATGATCCTACATGGCCCCCCATTCCCACCAAGTTTCCTTCAGATATTCCTAAATTCGAAGGTAAGAATGGCGAGGATCCTAGTGATCACGTCACCACCTTTCACCTATGGTGCTCTTCGAATTACCTTAATGACGATTCCATTCGATTAAGATTATTTCAACACACCCTCATTGGGGTTTCCAGGAAATAGTATATTGAGATAACTAGGGGGGCATATGGGAACTTTAATCAGATGGTACTAGTCTTCCTTAACCACTTCCAATTACCATTTTGTTACGATGCTAGCCTAGAACTTCTGTCGACTTCACTCCAGGACACCGCCACTCATATCTCGGATCAAATCCATGAGTGGCATAGACAGAAGAGGTTGATCAAGACCTGCATTCCCCTAGATTTCCTATTAGAATCGTTCCTTAAGTCTTTTCAACCTCCTATCTCAAAGGACGTTGCTACATTTGGGGTTACATCTGAGTAAGAAACAATCTTAAAAGCCCAACAATTATATCTTATATACGTTTAGTTTGGGATGTTATACCAGATTCTTCCAGATGCACCGAGGTCAAACTATGACCCTAGACAAAATCCCGGACCTCATGCTGATGGCATTGTAGGCTCTGTCAATGTGAAATCCGTAGACTCAGTGACAAGCCATTTGAAAGAGTTGTCTCTAAACCAGTCTGCAGGAGGGATAACTTCATCTCTATCTTCCAATCCCACTCATTTGACAGATGTACATTCTGTGAAATCATCGACCGACCCAAATGGTAACCAACAACCAGGCGGGAATAATAAGAAAGGACATAATAATAATCATAAGGGTGGGAAGAATAATAAACCCAAGAACAATGGTAATAATGAGAAGATTAATAATAATGTTGGTGAGGGAAAGAAAGAAAGGCGTAAGGAGAAATTTCCCTGTAAGCTTTGTACAAACGATCATCTAACTCATTTATCTCCCAAACATGCGGAAGTTGCGAGGCTCTTATCTCTGCCTCCCACCGTGCTGATGAATCCTTTCCCACATAACCAACACATGGCCTTGAGCTCCTCAAATGCAAAAAATGTGGCCGGTGGAAGTGAAAACCCATCGACACAAGACGATGACCATTTGTGCATCAATATGGTTGATTCTCAGGTTAACGTAGCCACCCGGTCTCATGATTACAGTTCCTCATAGACTGTACCTAGTCTAGAATCTCCTCCTCCTCCTCTGGAGACTCCTTTGAAGATCAAAAAACTAGAGCCACCACCTCATATTACGAAAGGAGTACTCAAGCGCTCTACCCACAATCCAAATACTAGAGTCGCCCAAAACTTCTCTATTGTTGAGGACCTGGGTCAAACCCATTATGCGATGTTGGCTTCAGAGGTACTCCAGACATGTCCTTCATAGAGGAATGCCTTTCTATCTGCGTTAGGAGATCTAGACCCCAGTGGATCGAAGGTTATCAAGTTTGACGTCATAGATGTGAAGCCTCGCTTGCCTTACCATGTGGCATTCCAAATCCACGTGGGGTACTTAAAGTATACCATCAAATGTGCGGTTGTTGATGAAGGTGCTGCTACATGTGTGATGTCCCTGATCTATTGGAAATCTCTTTTCTCTCCAACTCTCTCTCAATATCCAACCATGTTGACTTCTTTTGATGGTCGTTCCTTCCACCCTCACAATATTCTTCCTTTCTTTTCGGTCCAGTTAGGTGGGAAGACGCTAGAGGTGGATGTCGAGGTGGTTGATGCGCCCCTCAATTATAACTTGTTAGTAGGATGCAATTGGAACTATGCTATGACTGTCGTTGTATCATCTGTCTTCCACACTCTTTGTTTTCCTCATGATGGGAATATTGTGATGGTTTAATAGTTATCCTTTGCGTATGCTAGCCCCAATGCATCTGTTGGACCGTCGATCCCCGTGGTAAAAATTTCTTAGCCGAACACTGAGAATATCGGTCTCAGAATGTATTCATCCCTTATGGGTACCTTCAACTTCATGGCATCGATTCACCATGTTTACGCCATGTCCAGTAGGCCATTTCATCAGAGATGTCTGTTCCTTTCCACACTTCCTATTTTAATGATCCGTGGACCCTATCTTCCTCAACTATGTATTGTGAAGGTTGGTCACATGCTAGAATGGACATGCCACTATCGACAACAGAGTTGGCGTATCAAGCTGTTCTTGACTCTTCCATCAATCCCGATCCTATTACCTTGCCGACGAACAAGGATGATCCTATTCTTAATCCCATGTGGGCCACTTCGTTGTCTTGTTCACATGACTGCCTTGATGAGAATTTACCCTCGGATGAATCTATCATCGAAGCCATGAATGGTTTTGACAAACCTTGGGATGATATGCATCATCGCTCTTATTTTCTCCTAGATCTTTCTAGAATCAAACAAGATTACTTTCGATCTAATTTGAGCAAGATAGTCGGTCATGCTGTAGTTCCACTTGGTACGCACAACATTTATGCCGAAGGAAATATGAAGAGTATATCTCCTACCATCATGATCGATATCTCTCGTACCCCTGGAAATATTGAAAATGTACATATCGGTTGGGATTGTTTGCCAAAATAAATCCTGATCTACACCGAACTCTTCAAGGAATTCTAAGATGTATTTGCTTGGCCATATGAAGAGATGACAGGAATCGACCCTTGAATTGTCGAGCATGAGATTAGAACTTATCCAAATGCTAAGCTCGTTTGACAACATCTTAGAGATGTCAATCCCCGGAAGGCCCCTACTATTAATGCAAAGGTAGAGAAACTACTTAATGTTGGCTTTATCTACCTGGTTCTCTTGACTGAATGGGTATATAATCTGGTTCCCATGAATAAGAAGCAAGGAACCATCCGTGTATGCATGGAATTTCGTGACTTGAACAAAGCCTATCCTAAAGACAACTTCCTGACACCTTTCATCGATCAGATTCTCGACGAGTGTGCGGGTAGCGAAGTGTTGTCTTTCATGGACGGATTTTCAGGCTATAACCAAATTCAAATTAAATACAAGGTTCAACACAAGACGACATTTATTTGTCCTTGGGGTACTTTCGCATACCGAAAGATGCCTTTCGGCCTTAAAAACACCGGAGCAACCTTCCAACGTGCTATGACCTTCACATTCCACGATCTTAAGCATACAGTCAAAGCTTATCTTGACGATCTTGTTTCTCACTCTCGTAAGAGAGTGGATCACTCTAAGCACCTTCAACTAGTTTTGGAAAGATGTCGTCATTATAGAATCCATTTAAACCCTCATAAATGCATATTTTGCGTTAGTTCTGGATGTCTTTTTGGATTTTTAGTCTCTGAGACCTGGATCATGGTAGATCCGTTAAAGGTTGAGGCAATACTTTTATTTCCTCCCCCGCGCAATCTTCGACAACTTCAAGGTTTACAGGGGAAAGCTAACTTTTTACGTCGATTTATAGTAAACTATGCCAATATTACTAAGGGTTTCATGTGTCTTTTGAAGAAGGACACCCATTTTATTTGGGAATGAGCAAGCCCAATAATCCTTCAATGCTTTGAAGAAATCCTTGGTATTGACGCCTCTGCTGAAGTCTCCTAACTACAATAGGGATTACTTGTTTTATGTCGCCATGATCAAAGAGACGATTGGTATGGTTTTGGTTCAGGAGGATGATGAGCTCCGCGAGCACGTCATCTACTATCTTAGTCGAAACTTAGTTGGTCTTGAGCTCAATTATTCTCACATCGAAAAGCTAGCTTTGGTTGTCATTCACGCAGTCCAACGATTATGCCAATATATATTTATTTGAAAGACCACTATGGTTGTTGATGTCAATCCATTTCAATACGTCCTTACCAAGCGTATCATAGGGGGAAAATACAATAAATGGATTGTCATTTTACAAGAATTCGATCTCGATTTTGCTTCTGCAAAATCCAAGAAATCACTAGTCTTTGCAGAGTTAATATCGAACCTCCCATGATTGGACAAGGATGTTATCCATGTTGATTCATTTGCGGACGAACACATTTTCCTTATCTCGTCATCCGACCCCTGGTATGGAGATATTGTTCTCTATCTTCAAAATTTGAAGTTTCCTCAGCATCTCTCACGAGATGAATGACAACCCAGAAATCAACTCTATTCTCAAGTATGCTATATAACCAGCTCACAAAATTTTCTGGGACTCTGACATGCCACTGCCACCAAGGACCTCCTACAAGGACATAGGTATGCCAAAGTTTTTAATTATTTTGTTCATTTGTATTTTTGTATAGTAAGACAAAAATATTTTTGGATGATGCTTAAGTAGTAACTAGACACTTGTGTGACGCAGATGTAGGTCCACGATGACCGGACGGGCTTCCACGACATCGTCGTAGGCACCGGGGAGATGAGGCGACGGGAGGAGAAGCAAAGAGAATCCTTCAAAACATGTAGGGAAAAATGTCTCATTTGACACATAGGATTTTGATGGTTCAGGCAGAGGATCTGCCTGAGGCCATGCAACGACAAGTGGTTGGTGTGCCTAGAGCTTAGGTGGGACTCTTTTAACATCTTGCAAATTTCATAGTTTGTTATCATGACACACATTCAACGCCACAGGCGTAGATGTTGTGGACCTTGCATTATCGACTGTATATGTGTATTGAGGGTGTTAGCCCCAATTTTGTACCATAAACACCATATTTTTTGAAATATATATAAAACAGGGTTCTTCGGCTTTACTTATATTACAATGTGTACATTGATGAGATTTTTTTCTTTGCTTTAGTTGTGTGACAAATGCCAATCTAAAATGAAATTAGCATAAGCATCAAATACATAACTAGAACACCTAGGTATGCGATGATAAGTAATAAAATCAAACTGTCGCTCTAAAATAGGTACCCATAGGAATCGTCGGAGTAAAGTAGGATCGTGCATGTGGTAACTGTCGTTCAATTGACATACTACTAACTAGGAATCTAGGTGAACCTCTAAAGAGCGAATACCATGTGAAATAACATCACACAAAAGTTCTATAACGACGCTATATTCGACCACATTATTCATGGATGGACCTAGGCACACACCACCTAAAGACACCAGTAGACCCTCGGGTGAGTAAACCACCCAAATGGCGGAAGCTAAGTTCTGTGTATGATGACTGGCTCCGTCTGCAAATCCTAAGTAGACCGAAGACTCTGTTGACATCTGCCAACCAAGGGAAAAATAAATAAGCAAGTTGAAGACAAAAAGAAAGGGAAAATATATATACACTAAATTACATTAGTATACAAATAGTTACGCCCAAGCTTGGGGCTCAAGCGTAATATCTTTTCAATTAGATCCCATTCCTGGGCTCAACCAACATGTTCCCTTCGTAAATCATAGACTCCTTTTTATAAGACACATCGCACGATATAGGGACCGTGCCACATTGTTTTGAACTTTCCTGCCCCCATTGGTTCTTTGGCTTGATCATATAAAAGGACCAAGTCACCCTCAATGTACAACCAAGGACAGACAGACTTATCGTACTGGACCTTGACACGTCTTTTATTTGCCTCGATAGCTGTAGAGGCATCTTGACGCTGCTCGTTGAGACTCTCTAGGTGTACGAGGCATCGCTTGAGATCAGAAGTGTCAGGGAGGAGCGCGACTACCAATCTAAGACAGTCTGTCTAATTCTTTCCTCAACAATGAACCACTTCATTTCCTTGCCATCTGCAACTCAAACCCTAGGAAATTTTGCAAACAAAGTCACTGTATTTTTGTTGATTGAGCCAAGGTTTGGCATTGGTGAAAACTCTCGGCGTTGCCTTTCAAATATGAAACCAAAACATATTGCCTGTGGACAATGCGTGTTGAGAATATGAAGTGTCGATTTGATGTCGCTGGCTGAGTAGTACTGCTCCTTTACTTGTGATGATGAATGTGAATTCATCATCTCCAACGCCATTATCTCGTGAAGCATGCATTCACGAACACGATCCGCTATGATATCTGATTTAGACGTGCATAACAGAAACCTCATCATTATTTTCTTTCACCAGTGCCTTATAATGATTATGTGACGTGGGTCAAGTGTGTCATCTTTTGATTTCTAAAAACGTGGAGGAAAAACACGTGTTCCGTGCTTTCACCAGCTAACTGTCTGCGGGAAAGTACTCCTTAATTGTTGAAAATTGCCGCTTTCACTAGCTAATCATCAACCTTGCAACATGCGTTAGCTGTTGAAAATCTTTTCATGAAATTTTATAGAAAAGACCTTTATGGATCAACTTATTTCTAAGGTATGAATTTAAAACCTAAGTTTTGACACTAGAAGAAATTAAAAACAAATGGAGAAAACTACAGATAACCATGCTATCAACCGCAAAATGAAACCATAGTGACTAATTCATTTTGGGAGCTAACATTTGGCTCCAACTGGGATGGATACCTCCCTGTGAGGTCACCAATAATCTAGTTAGACTTAGTAGCCTTTATTACAATTTGAAAATTTGAAAAATAGTTTTTCTCAGTACCATTGGGCATGGAGTTATTCAAGTGATAAAAACAAAGAAAACATAATTGAAAAGAATATGTACAAGTAAAACAGGGCTTTAAGAAAATCCTTATGAAAAATATGTCTTTAGAAAGCACCCGTTGAAAGGGCCACCTGCTACTTCCTCGCCTGCAAGATTTTGGAGAACAAAGGTATTGTTCTGCTGAACTGTTGTTATGACAAAAGGACTTGCTCAGAGAGCATCAAATTTGTCGTGTTTCCCCTTCTCTTGCCTTGCTGCATCCCATTTTAGGACCAGCTCCCCTGTTTTGAAAATATTTGTTTTGACTTTCTTGTCGAAAATCTCCTTCATCTTTCCTTGGTGTAATTCTGTCTTTTCCAAAGGATGCTCTCTATCTTACTGCAACTCTACCAAATTATGGATTCTTCGAGTTAAATCACTTGGTTTAGAGTCAGTTTCTTGTAAAAACTTTGCAACTGGTAGTGCAAGTTGAATAGGAAATATGGCTTCAATACCATATACCAACTTGAAGGGGGATGTACCAATTGACTTTTTATTTGTAACCCTGTCAACCCATAAAGAAAATTTTAGCTTGGAATCCCAGCCTCTGGCATTTTGTTCAAGCAACTTCTTTATAATTATGACTAAACTTTTATTCAAAGACTCAGCTAAGCCATTTCCTTGTGGATAGTAAGCAGTGGAATGTACTAGTTGAATTCCCAGCTCTTCACGTAGTTTTACCAAGTGCTTATCTTTGAATGCAGTAGCGTTATCCGTGACTATTCTCTTAGGGAAACCAAATCTAGCGAATATGTTTTATTGCAAAAAATTAATGATGACAGTATGATTGGCGTTCCTTGTAGGAATAGCCTCAATCCACTTTGTAAAATAATCGGTGGCAACAAGGATCCATCTGTGCTGACTACTAGAAGGCGGGTGAATCTCACCTATGAAGTCCAGACCCCATTGCTGGAAGGGACCTGTGACCACTATAGGTCTGAGGGGAAGAGATTTCAGTTGTTGTTTTCCTTCAAATCTTTGGCACTTGTCACATGTTCTCACAAACTCACACACATCTGAAAATAAGGATGGCCAGTGATAACCAGATCTTAAGATTTTATGTGCGGTAGTCTTCCAATAGTGATGTCCTCCGCATTCACTCTTATGGAACTCAATCATGAACTTAGCTTCTTCCTCTTGGTTTATGCACCTCAATAATAAACCTATTGGATTTTTCTAGAATAATAAGTTACCATTGATGCAGAAATTCATGGCTTTGAGCTTTAAAGCCCTTCCTTGTGTTTTTGTCAAATCTGCAGGGACTGATAAAGTTTGCAAAAAATGAATAATGTGAATGTACCATTTGCAATTAGCTAGGTGAGCTGAGACTTGCATTTCCTCACTTATTTTATCCTCTGAAGACTAAACATTATCTGCATTAACACTTACCAAATTTATTTCGAGCAGTTTACATTTTTCTTCTGCAAGAAGTTTGGCAAGGCCTTGACCTTTCACAAGTTTTGCCGGTTTAATTTCAACATCAAATTAAATTAACTTTTCTATCCACTTACTCCTTTTCCCATCTATGTCGGGTTGTATAAGCACATCTTTAACTGAACTGAAGGGTACGTAATCTATTACCTTGGATTGAAAGATGTAAACTCTGAAAGCTTTTAATGACTTGATAAGTGCATATGCTTGTTTCTCTAATAATTCATACTTCACCTTTGCATCCCTCAAGACTTTACTGAAGGAGGCAACTGTCTGCTCCTAATCATCGACATTTCTCTGCAAGAGTACTACTGCAATTGTATCTTTTGAAGAAAATGAAAAGATATAAAACTCCTTGGCGAAGTCCGGGCTGATTAAAACAGGGGTTGTCGTAGTGGCTTCTTTGATAGCATTGAATGAGTGTTTGGCTTCTTCAGTCCATTTTACTTCGGAGTTCTTTCTTAACATAGAAGTGATATGCTTCGTGATTTCTGCAAAGTTTTCTATAAACCTCCTGATAAAGTTTATAGTCCCAAGGAAAGACTGAATGTCCTTATTTGATCTAGGAAGAGACAGATTTTTAATTGCTTCTACTCTTTTTGGATCGATTTTCACCCCATCAGCTGAAACAATATGTCCAAGTAATTTCCCTTCCTTAAGTAAAAAATTTTATTTTTTTGGATTAAGAGAAATGCCATACCTTCGGCATTTTAGGAATGTCTTTTTTAAGTGCTGCAAATGATGTTCATGGCTGCTCGAAAAAACAGTGATATCATCAAGATATATTAGGACAAATTTATCTTTCTCCCCAACGAAAGCAATATCCATCGCCCTTTGGAATGTCGCTCCTGCATTCATCAATCTGAAAGGCATCTTTTCGTACATAAACATACCCCATGGAGTAGTAAAGGTAGTCTTTTCTTTATCATCTGGATGGACAACAATCTGGTTGTATCTGGAAAACCCATCAATAAAAGACATCACCTTTGATCCTGACACCTTCTGCAAAATATGTTCCATTTTGGGCAGAGGGTAGTTTTCCTTCCTAGAACACTTATTCAAATTTCTAAAGTCCACGTAGAGTCTGATCTCTCCATTCTTCTTTTTGACCGGCACAAGATTTGCAATCCATTCTGAATATCTGAGAGGTATGATAATGCGGGCATCCAATAGTTTCTTGATTTCCCTTTCCATTGTAGGCAGTAACAAAGGATTAAAGGATCTAAGTTTCTTCCTAAATGGTTTAGTATCTTTGTTTAAGGGAATCTTGTGTTGAATTACCTCTGTGTCAAAAGTCTTCAAGTCATCATATTTCCAAGCAAATATGTCAGCAAACTTCTTTAGCAATTCCCCATAATCAGCCTTTTGTTTTTCAGTCAAATGTGAAGCTAAGTTGACATATTTAGGATCCTGTTCACTGGCTACATTATACTGCAAAACTTCTAAATCTTTTTCCCCTTTTTCCAATTTAACAGCTACATCATTGTTATCAAAAAGCCTTTCTAAAGGGACCAAACCTTTAGGAATTTTGTTGGTGGACAGCTGTACTATTTCATGTGCTGTGATTTTGCTTCTGAATTTTGGCTTCTCAATTTCATCGTCATGTTCATTCTCTTGATCAATTTGCAAATCTGTAAACTCATCTATTACTGCAAGAAATCTAGTGAGTTCAGTATCGTCTTCGAAAACCTTCCAAAATTTTACATTATCAGGGAAGGATGGCCTATACTTAACTTGAATTTTGTAATGCAATTTATGAGGCAGAGGAGGTATGAAAGCACAAGCTGGCACAACTAATGAATCAACCAATTCATTCATTTCTCTGGGTACATATGAAATTTTAAAATTTGCAAAAGTATGAATCACCCTCAAAACTCCGTCTCTATATGCTTTCAGCCTGACATGTTTTGCTTGAAAGGACTTGTTTACTTGCTGAATGATTAAATCTACGTCTCCGAATACATGTAATCTTTTAATCTCCATCTCTTTGGTTGCATTTAAACCCAGAAGTAGTGCCTCATACTCAACAATATTGTTAGTTACTTTAAAATCAAGTTTAAAGGACAAATGAGAAGTTTTCTTAGAAGGGGAAATCAATACCACCCCTGCTCCTGCTGATTCTTTGGTACAAGCACCATCAAAGAACATGGTCCAAAGATCGTCCTCTGCTTCTTCTGTGGACTGAACTGCGGGCTTTCTAAGCAGCAATGCATCTGGTAATGAATCATCAATTTGTAAAATACAAGATCCCATACCTGTGTCGATAGAATAGATAGGATGATTGGATGGATTTTGTTCGTCACTGATTACATATGCCAGCTGTGATTCCCTGTATAACCTTCTGTATTTGATTTTAAAGCTTGACCCTGAATTGTCTTTCTTCTCTTGAGAATTAGTTCTGGATTGGGCACTGGTGTGACAGGTGATTCTTGTGGATTCGCCCTAGTACTGATCCTCTTAGGAGCCAGGATGACCTTGTGGAGTCGCCAGATAGATAATTACAACCAATAAAATGTCTAATCTTTGTCTATCATCAAAGATCATCTCTGTGTTGTATCCCAGGAAACCAGAACTTAAATTTCGTTTCCCGGGCAACGACACCAATTTGTTATCGCTCCAAGAAACTCCGTAGGGTTGTAGAGTAAGGATGCTTGGTAACTTAAGAAAATAATGTGTAGGTATTCTTGGAACAATGGGATCACTCAATGATTAATGTAATAGACAACTCATCATACATTCAAATGAAACAGTGCTTTTAGAAAACAATAATCAGATCAGATATTTTTAAAGGAGAGGATGAAGAACACTAATCTTGATTGCCAAATACAACTAGGTGTAGGGCTTAATGCAAGATAGTAAGAAATCCTTCACTTCAAGTCTATGATATCAATAAAGAGATAACAGTCTTTAAAAGCTAAGATAAACTAAAATAAAGTACAGAAAAAGGATGCATGAATATTTCTGATATTGAAAACAAAAGGAGACCGCAATTTTATTATCCAATAAGAGTCTATATAGTAGCACAAAATGTATTCCCAGTTTGAACCCTTGTCTCTTAGAAAAGATAGGCATTTATAGCCTTTTACAATCAGTTTTTAAGATCCTGAAAACTTGGATCTGTATCTAAAAATAGAAAATAAAACTAACTAAGGCAATCGATAACAAAGACTAGTTGCTAGAACTCGAACTATCTTCTATATCAATCTTTGACATCTGTACTTCATCAGCTTTCGGACTCTGTTGTGTCATGGAAAGGTAAAGGCATCTGTCTTCTATAGCTGGATTTCTTCATTTAATCATAATCGAAACTTTAGGTGACTGATTTAGCATTTGGTCTTCAAAATCTCCACAAATCTCTGATGCTGAGTGTTTCCTGACTAAGTGGTTAATCCTTTGATGCTCTTGAACTTCTTTAAATACTTGAAAATCTCCTTTCTCCAGCTTTAGCTTTCGAAAAATTCTTTTTGTGCTTTCACCAGCTAATTCACCTTATGATCCGCTGGTTAGCTGGTGAAAGCTCTGCCTTTCACCAGCTAACTAGTTGTAAATTTACCCTTTGCACTGGTGAAAGTTCTGTCTTGGCCAAAAGGAAACTTCCACCTCCAAAACTGTTGTTTTATCAAAAACTTAGTGTGCCTCTACTTTATTTCCTTGCATATTCACAACAACCTGGGCTAGTACTTGTAGATCTGGATGTGACTTATGCTTCTGCTTCAATTTCCTAATTTTCCTCTTAAGGCGTTTTTCTAACCACCATAAACTGTTATAATATTTGGTGATTTTCTTCTTTCTCTTTTTGTCTTTGACACTTTCACAAGCCAACTTCTCAAATGCTGCATTTGTCTCTGCGAAATTGTCAGACATAGTTTTGTATCTTGCCTTGATTACTCTTTCTAAAACCTCTTGTTGAGCAATCACTTCCTTTAGTTGCTTAATTTTTTGTGATTTATTTGATTTTTTGCTCTTTGATGTTTCACCTTCATCAGTGGGAGTAAAAGTATCACAATCCTGTGCAAATTCCATGGAGTGTTCAGGGATTTTCATGGCTGGACTTTCATCTTCTTGCTCTGTCTCTGTTTCTGAGTCTGTGTATGGTAGATTTAGAATATTTGTCTTCTTTTCTGTAGGTTGCTCTGAAGTGGTTTCAAAATCTAGTTTTTTCTTTGATCTGTGAGAATTTATGCTGGAAATCCTATCTTTTGGTGGTCCTGGAAGAGTTCTCCTCTTCCTCGAGCTGCTCTGAGGAGTTAATTGTTTTTTCCCAGCTCTCTTCTACTCATTCATGGGATGAGTTTAGGTTTCAAAGCCTTCCCAAAAAAGAAAATGTTGCCAAGTCCTTCCTCTTTGTCTTAGTTCTTCTAGAATTATCAATTTGATCAGGCCGAAATGACAAAGAGTGTTTTTCATACTTAGCGGTTCAACCCTAATCTTTTTTACATACTTTGGTTAGGCTTTTGTGAAAGAAGAAAGGTAAATTCAAGAGAATTTTCCCTGTGAAATGATCTAAGAAATTGAAATGATATAGCATCAGCTTGTCATACTTTCCTTCTGAGGTTATATAGAGTTGAATGCCTTTGAAAAGGTCTTTCCATTCATCCTCCAAATGAGAAACTGGCATGCTTTTCTTCCATGTGACATTTATGAATTCTGCCTTAAGATATGCTCTGAAATTGAGATTCTTGGTTGCTGTTGTCTTAAACCAGCTCTGGCCTGATCTAGGTAAGCTGGTTGCTGTGGAAATGGAGGCTTCATCAACTATCATTTCTAAAGAACCCACACAGGCTTTGTTTCCATCATACAATTTAGCAAACGCTTCAACTGTTGTTTGGTGGAAACCATTCTGTAACTTTTCAACATAACCCATGCAGCCTGCGTCTGAGAAACGTTTTTGCACCTCTGGATGTGCTTGTAAAAAAGACAGACTGTCTAATTCTTTCCTCAATAATGAACCACTTCGTTTCCTTACCATCTGCAACTCGAACCCTGAGCAATTTTGCAAACAAAGTCACTGTATTTTTGCTGATTGAGCCAAGGTTTGGCGCTGGTGAAAAATCTTGGTGTTGCCTTTCAAATATGAAACCAAAACATATTGCCTATGGACAATGTGTGTTGAGAATATGAAGTGTTGATTTGATGTCACCAGCTGAGTAGTACCGCTCCTTTACCTGTGATGATGAATGTGAATTTGTCATCTCCAATGCCATTATCTCGTGAAGCATGCATTCATGAACACGATCTGCTGTGATATCCGATTTAGACGTGCATAACATAAACCTCATCATTATTTGCTTTCACCAATGCCTTATAATGATTATGTGACGTGGGTCGAGCGTGTCATCTTTTGATTTCTGAAAATGTGGAGGAAAAACACATGTTCTGTGCTTTCACCAGCTAATTGTCTACGGGAAAGTACTCCTTAACTGTTGAAAATCGCTGCTTTCACCAACTAATCATCAACCTCGCAACATGCGTTAGCTGTTGAAAATATTTTCATGAAATTTTATAGAAAAGACCTTTATGGATCAAATTATTTCTAAGGTATGAATTTAAAACCTAAGTTTTGACACTAGAAGAAATTAAAAACAAATGGTGAAAACTACAAATAACCATGCTATCAATCTCAAAATGAAACCATAATGACTGATTCATTTTGGGAGCTAACACCTTCTACAGAAAAGATTGCTGATATCTTTACTAAACCATTAGTAGCAACCCCTTTTGGATATATTTATCACAAGTTGGGGGTTATAATTTCTTGTGTCTAATCTGTTCACCTGGTCAGGGGGAGTACTTATTGAATATTTGGTGTATTTCTAAGATGCTTCTAGTTGACAGGGGGAGTATGTACTGCAACAGCTCAGGGGGAGCATGTTTCTTCTTTGACATTGATGTCAAAGGGGGAGAAAGTGTGGTAATTTATTTCAGGATGTGATTTCAAGGATGCTACAGGAAAGTTACAGTGGTTTCCATCAATGCCAAAGGGGGATAATGTTGGCAAATATTTAATAGACAATGCATTCTTGTATGCTTGTCATTGATGGAAAGTACAACAATGAAGATGGAATGAGTACAGAAAGTATGTAATAGATGGGCATTATGAGAATATGCTGCAAAGAAGATTCAAATAAGCTCAGAAAAGATAGTGTAGAGGATTGTTGGCAGATCATCGATGGCAAGATCAGAGTAAGTGGAACAAAGTAAGCTCGGGAGGAGAAGCATTTCTGATCGTTGGATCCCATTCAAAATTCCTGAAAGAAGGAGGATCGTCAGATCTGTTAGTAGACGAGAAGAATGCATAGAAGACGAGGACAGATCTCAAGCGTCAGATCTGAGCGCCAGACTCAACCATCGTTGGATCATGAAGAACCTGCACGTTCATTAAAGTGTAAGGAGAAACGAGCATAAAAAATCCCGAAAGAAGGAGGACCGTCCATCTTCGGGCATGACACGTGGACATAGATCAACATTTTGCTGACTGGAAAGTCAAAAGTATGAAATGATCCAACCTCTCATCTCCCGAAATTGCGATATGCGAAATTGCGATTTAATCGCAGCCGTCAGATCAAGGTGTGGTCTGGACCGTCGATCAACTTCATTTCAGAGTTTCGCGGATCACGACTTGGAGAGTCGAGATGCCTCATCTCCAGAATCACAATATGCGAAATCGCGATTTAATCGCAACCATCAGATCAAGGTGTGATCTGGACCGTCGATCCAACTTCATTTAGGAGTTTCGCGGATCGTGACTTGGAGAGTCGAGATGCCTCATCTCCAGAATCGCGATATGCGTAATCGTGATTTAATCGCAGTCGTCAGATCAAGGTGTGATCTGGACCATCGATCCAACTTCATTTTAGAGTTTTGTGGATCACGACTTAGAGAGTTGAGATGCCTCATCTTCACAATCGCGATATGCGAAATCGCGATTTAATCGCAGCCGTCAAATCAAGGTGTGATCTGGACCGTTGATCCGACTCCATTTCGGAGTTTCATGGATCGCGACTTGGAGAGTCAAGATGCCTCATCTCCAGATTCATGATATGTGAAATCGTGATATGATCAGAGTCGTTGATTCAAGATCTGATCTGGATAGTCGAATCATAAGACAAGTGGCAAGCGATTGGAATTTTGCTGACTTGGAGTCAATGGAGCATGGTGTGGAAACTCACGAGATGCGAGATCGCGATAAGATATGGACCTTGGATCTATGGAGATTTCAATCATCGATCAGACTCAATGAAGTTTATAAACTCGCGAAATATGAAGCACTTTTTTGGCATAGCCTATGGTCACCGCCGGTGGTCACGAGAAGGGAAGGAGTTAATCTAGAAAAGCTCCATTTTGGGGTTTCGGGGATCGCGACTTGGAGAGTCGAGATGCCTCATCTACAGATTCACAAAATGTGAAATCGCGAAAGAACTTTATGGATAAGTGCATGGTCACAGCCATTGGGCACATCGATGGAAGATGGAGGAAGAAGCTAGAGGTGCTAAGCTTCACCACAGGAATGTCGAAATGCCGAAATGCGAAATGGAAAAATAAATGCAAGATTCTATGAATTCAATCCAATGGTGCAGGTGAAGTTGAATAAGATCGTAGGGCTACTGTTGCGCTTCTAAGTGTAAAAACTAGAGACAAATGATGGTCTCTGCCAGAGGACTTGAAGAGG
>JASDQU011379198.1:5862-16773 GCA_032191745.1 Picea mariana | reverse complement strand
ATTTGAAATGATATATTTTTGTTTTTTAAAGCCATGAATAGTCATATCTTGTTGTTCATATATCTCATAGTTTTGTGATAGTGGACAATTTTCAAATCCCGCTATTGAAAGATGTAGTCTATGTAAAATTTACTAGCCAAGACAATCACATTTAAGAGAAATAAAAGTTTTTTATTTATTTTTATTAAAATAAATCTAAATATTACATTTTCCTATGTTAAACTAAGGAAATCAAACTTAAATTTAAATCAAAGGTACAACTAATTGAGATTCAACGAGTAACTCATTGCTATAGTCCCACCTTTGGGCAAGGACTAATAAGATCTTTGCATTCATATAAAAATCTACTAGCACATATGAAGATGATAGAACCCTCCACGAGAAAGAAATTGTCGCTTCAACAACACGGTAATTTGAATTTGCATGTTTTTTATTCACCATTTCCTTGCATGGGAAATATGTAAGTGATTCTCATTAAATCGAATTAATTTGGGATAAAGAATTTTTCCAGTGAAGCTACATAATATCTAACATTCAATAATACTTTTCTACATAAACCAAGAATGAGAAACATGGATCTATAACTGGTGTTCATTGTTTTATTTAGGTCATTAGATAAAATTTTCAAAAAACCCACTTAATATATGCCATTCAATAATACTTTGGAGTTTCCACAATTCCATTAAAGGAAAGCAAGACACAAACAACCTATATCCTTGAATAATATGGATCCTTCTTGGGGAGAATTAGAATAAACTACATTTTGATGGGCCATTTAGGGAAACCAAATAATGGTAAGTGGTGGGGGTGTTTTGAGAAGCAGAGAGGGTAGAATACTCTACAAATTCATAAGTGGAGAAAATAACAATCAAGCTGAGGTTGTAATTGTAATTGCTGAGGTTGTAATTGTAATTGGAGGGAATGGGTCAAGCCATTTTTTAGGAAAGGTTTTTAAGCTATAAAAATAAAGGGGCCAAATTAAAATTAGTCATTGAGATTTTACTAGATTAAGCTTTACAATGTGACTAGTTTATTAGAAACAAGATTGCATGGATTAATCAAGCCAAGGATAGATTAAGCACTTCTTGTTATTTTATCCACACCAAATATTCGCTAAGAGATTCATAGACTAGATGGTAAATAGAGTGATCATTAGAAAAGAAGGCTTTAGAATCATCAAGCTTGAAAAAAAAATAAGGGAGATTGGGTGGTGAGAGGTTGAGTTTGACTCCATCCTCTCCCCATCACCCTAGGCCATGGTCCACAACATATGATGGGGAAACTATCAAGTAGCCATGGAAACCTTTGGGAGACATATAAGCTTCAACAAAATGAAATTTGCAAATGTGTCTAGTTACATCAATTATTTAGTCTGTTTCTATTTTTAATAAAGATTATATTTCCTCCTTGAGTATTAGGATGTAAGTTTATATAGGCAGTGTATTGCTAGTCTATGGTATTTTAGGTTTATGAACTCTGTGAAGTATTTTAGAGATGGACGAAAATCCAAATTTTCATATGATGCAAATGTTCTCAAAAATCTCTTTTAAGATAAATCTAATTATTTTATATACTAATGATTAAGAGGACAATATCAATCCTCGCTGCCATAATGCTTCCATATTGCACAAACAAATTCTACAACAATGAATTGTTGAGTTTGTTCTTGTATCCCTCTTATTGTTTGATTTTTTATAGTTCACATGCCATGAGATTCCACTACCCCAACCTCCTTAGTGAGAATTGTGACCTCAAAATGAGAACTCTAGCTCTCAAAACCCATATTTTTGCGTCAAAAACACCAAAATCAACCCCCAAATCAAAAAGTGGTGCTACGAGTAGCACCCTTTTTTTTTCGAGGTTAGAATTATAACAATTCTCCACCATGGCTTTAAATCCCTATAAAATTGAAAACAAAAATCTTAAAATTGACCCCCGAATCAAAAAGTGATGCTCCCAGCATCACCTCTCTTTTCTCTAGGGTTAAAATCACAACCTATTTGAAATCATGGTATGTACAACGAATATYGTTCTGAATGAAAACCTTAAAATYGACCTCTAAAATGAACATTAGTGCTACCGGTAACACCCTCTCTTTCYTGGGGTTAACATTAGAACTTGTTTGAAACTGTGACCTTGATAACTGTTAGCATTGAGAAGCGAAAGCTCAAAATTGTCCTTCGAATTGAAACATAACATTAAAAATAACACACTCTTTTTTGTTTTTCGCTTAAAATTGCTACATTTTTAAAACTATGGTCTAAAAAATCAACATTATTACAAACAAACTCATAAAATAAATAAGAAAACAAAACAAAAAGGGAAAAAAAACATATTTTTTATTTTATTTTTAAATATACATATAAATAAATACTTTAAATAAAAATACATAATAATTTTTTAGTCCATTGGATGTAGCTTGGGTGGTTTGGAGGAATGATTATCACCCTCCCAACCTAGGTTCAATTCCTTGTGAGTGAAATGTTGTGCCCTTAAATGAGTCTATAAGATGCTCTTGTTGTTGAGCCTCCAATATTCTGAAAATACTCGACCTCCTTATGTTCTCTCGTGGATGTTGGGGGTATGGGAGGCGGGGGGGATCTGTGGACGTAGTGAGCACCAATATGCAGTGTCGTGAACCACATGCAAAAACATACATAATAAATTTTATTTTTTAAAAACAGAACATTACAAAAATAAAACTCTGAAATTGTGGTGATATGAATCTGCGGTGATACAATATTTGATGGTTTTGAATTCGTAGTTTGGACACTCTACAATTTGGAACAAAATAATCCACGATTTTTTTAATTTGGCCCTAATCTGGTGATGCAAATTTAGGGTTTTGAATTTGAAATGATGTAAATCTGTGGTTTTGAAGCATATTTGAACTCGATGGTTTTGTAGTGATGTGAATATGTGGTGATACATTATTATTTGAAGACCTATTATCGTAAACTCTCTAGATCTGTATTTGAACTCTGCGATTTTGCGTGAAATCTTTGTGGGCACGTGTTCATATATAGGAGTGAAGAAAGAGAAGTAAAACTCCAAATAGAGTTAGAGGCAATGCTTGATAAAAAATTTAGACTCTTTGAAGATACAATTCAAACATGGATAGAGGATAGATTGTTAGGTTTCAAGAGTTAATTGCACACTATGGAGACTAGAATTCAAGAAATGGAAAAACAAAAACAATCAACCAAGAAGGAGAGGTTGAAGAAAATCACAACTTGAGAGATAGGATTAAAGAGCTAGAAGAAAAACTAACCAACAATTTGGCCCTAAGCAGTCTAGAAAACAAGTGAGAAGAAAGAGATGTCAAACTCCAAATAGAGTTAGAATCATTAGAAAAAAGGAGTGAAGAAAGAGAATTAAAACTCCAAATAGATTTAAAGGCAATGCTTGATAAAAAAATTAGACTCTTTGAAGATAAAATTCAAACATGGATAGAGGATAGATTGTTAGGTTTCAAGAGTTAATTGCACACTATGGAGACTAGAATTCAAGAAATGGAAAAACAAAAACAATCAACAAAGAAGGAGAGGTTGAATAAAATTGCAACTTGAGAGATAGGATTAAAGAGCTAAAGGAAAAACTAACCAACAATTTGGCCCTAAGCAGTTTAGAAAACAAATTGGATATCAAACCCATCAAAGAGGAAATGAATAACCTAATCAAATTGGATCATGAGCGTAATAAAAGAGCCTTAAAACTCATAATTTTTGGTATAAAAGAACAACAAGAGGAGGATACACTAGCAATTGTAAAAGAAGAACTAAAAAATAAATCACAAATTGAAACAACTTACCTCATAGAAGCAAAGAGGTTGGGAAAATAATTGAACACAATGATAGATTGATCCATGCCAAAGTAATTTGTAATGACCATAAATATAGCATACTTAGTAAATCTTCGGGCTTAAAAGGGTCAAGAATATTTATAAATGGACACCTCATTCCCGAAGACCAAGATGAATTAAGGAAGGAAGTTCAAAAGGTAGAAGAAGTCAAGAAAGAAGAAAAATGGGCAATAATTAGAAATAAAAAAGTTGTTGTTGGGGATAGAGACTAGAAGGATAATAATAAATAGGAATTTGGGACACTCGAGATCCTTTTTCAGAACTATCGTGGCTTTGCATGATGCAAAGGTTCTATGACAAGTTGGATCTCGAGTGATATTGATATTATTTGTCTAGTTGAAACATGGGAGTATGAAGGTTCTAAGGTCCCTAACATAGAAGGATTTGTCTCGTGGTCGACATGGAACAAAAAGTCCTATCGTAGAGGAATAGGAGGCATCACCTGTTATATTAGAGAGAACATTTGTCCTCTTATCTTAGGAATGCTTTTTTTTTGTTTACACTTGTCATACCCATATTGGAGAAAAAATCCTTGAGGATTCTTAGTTGCTATCCAAGATCGTGGGAACTAAAACCGGAAAAATTCAAGTCTATAGGAAAAATTGTGGATGAAAGAGTGTGTCAATAAGAAGGTTGAAAATGAAAAACACTTTCTCTTAGATTTTCTAGCCTATGCATGAATTAGATCTCAATTTCAAAATATTTGTCACAGTGCCAACCTTCCTAATCTTTTAACTCAACAAAACTATGTTGATCTTGGAAATCTTCTCTTAATGCTTTTCGAGCACAGAAATAAAATTCTAAAGAATTGCAAGTAATTCCTTTACCCTCTTCGGGTCCAATAAACCAATTCGATCTCTTCGGGTCCAATAAACCAATTCGATCTTAGTGGACGTTAATCATCATCATCATTACTATAAATAAAATAAAATAAAACCATAAAAAATAAATCAAAATAAATGTATTTTATAAATTAAAAACGGACAAATTAATTAAAAAACCAAAAAATTATAAAAATTATTTTAAATAAATAAAATGAAACCATAACAAATAGAAAACAAGTGTAGCAAAGCTGCTTATACTGCCTCCTCGGAATAATAGTTGTATGTATTTAAGAACGTGTTTGCAATGGTAAGAAAATGTAAACATTCTTTTGAAAAGTGGAATGATGAATCAAGTCGAAATGGAAATGAGATAAAGTCGAAGATGTCAAAAAGTACGGGTCTGTTTTGAGGAGGAATAAGTTTTTTTTTATTGTTCAATTGTAAAGAAGATTGTTTGTCAATAGTGAGAGGAGTAGGCCTGGCTTCTAAGGATATGAAAATAATGAACTTTTCCATTTTAAAGTACTAAAAATTTTGAGATTACCTTGAATGGCTTGATTAATTTTTTCTATGTTTGGATTAATATGCCTACGAAAAGCTACAAATCTATAATGTGGTAATAATATATCCCAAGAGTCCAAAGCTAGGGAACACAAAATATTTGAAACAACCCCACAAAACTGCTTGCTGAAACTCATGGAAAAACAATAAAAGTTTTTGAAGGTAGAAGTGTGCTCAAGAATATGATTTAACGATGGAGATGTTCTGAAGGTAATATGGGTTGTACGGTCCAATAAAGCAACGTAAGTAAAGATTTTTGTTCAATAACTATTTATATGTCTACCTATATGTTNATTGGATCATGAGCGTAATAAAAGAGCCTTAAAACTCATAATTTTTGGTATAAAAGAACAACAAGAGGAGGATACACTAGCAATTGTAAAAGAAGAACTAAAAAATAAATCACAAATTGAAACAACTTACCTCATAGAAGCAAAGAGGTTAGAAAAAATAATTGAACACAATGATAGATTGATCCATGCCAAAGTAATTTGTAATGACCATAAATATAGCATACTTAGTAAATCTTCGGGCATAAAAGGGTCAAGAATATTTGTAAATGGAGACCTCATTCCCGAAGACCAAGCTGAATTAAGGAAGGAAGTTCAAAAGGTAGAAGAAGTCAAGAAAGAAGAAAAATGGGCAATAATTAGAAATCAAAAAGTTGTTGTTGGGGATAGAGACTAGAAGAATAATAATAAATAGGAATTTGGGACACTCGAGATCCTTTTTCAGAACTATCATGGATTTGCATGATGCAAAGGTCCTATGATAAGTTGGATCTCGAGTGATATTGATATTATTTGTCTAGTTGAAACATGGGAGTATGAAGATTCTAAGGTCCCTAACATAGAAGGATTTGTCTTGTGGTCGACATGGAACAAAAAGTCCTATCGTAGAGGAATAGGAGGCATCACCTGTTATATTAGAGAGAATATTTGTCCTCTTATCTTAGGAATGCTTATTTTTTTGTCTACACTTGTCATACCCATATTGGAGAAAAAAACCTTGAGGATTCTTAGTTGCTATCCAAGATCGTGGGAACTAAAACCGGAAAAATTCAAGTCTATAGGAAAAAGTGTGGATGAAAGAGTGTGTCAATAAGAAGGTTGAAGATGAAAAACACTTTCTCTTACATTTTCTAGCCTATGCATGAATTAGATCTCAATTTCAAAATATTTGTCACAATACCAACCTTCCTAATCTTTTAACTCAACAAAACTATGTTGATCTTGGAAATCTTCTCTTAATGCTTTTCGAGCACAGAAATAAAATTCTAAAGAATTGCAAGTAATTCCTTACCCTCTTCGGGTCTAATAAACCAATTCGATTTTAGTGGACGTTAATCATCATCATCATTACTATAAATAAAATAAAATAAAACCATAAAAAATAAATCAAAATAAATGTATTTTATAAATTAAAAACAGACAAATTAATTAAAAAACCAAAAAATTATAAAAATTACTTTAAATAAAATAAAATGAAACCATAATAAATAAATAGAAAAAATTAAAAACAAGTATAGCAAAGCTGCTTATACCGCCTCAGAATAATAATTATATGTATTTAAGAACGTGTTTACAATGGTATGAAAATGTAAACATTCTTTTGAAAAGTGGAATGATGAATCAAGTCGAAATGGAAATGAGATAAAGTCGAAAATGTCAAAAAGTACGGGTCTGTTTTGAGGAGGAATAAGTTTTTTTTTAATCTTCAATTGTAAAGAAGATTGCTTGTCAATAGTGATAGTGAGAGGAGTAGGCCTGGCTTCTAAGGATATGAAAATAATGAACTTTTCCATTTTAAAGTACTAAAACTTTTGAGATTACCTTGAATGGCTTGATTAATTTTTTCTATGTTTGGATTAATATGCCTACGAAAAGCTACAAATCTAGAATGTGGTAATAATATATCCCAAGAGTCCAAAGCTAGGGAACACAAAATATTTGAAACAACCCCACAAAACTGCTTGCTGAAAACTCATGGGAAAACAATAAAAGTTTTTGAAGGTAGCAATGTGCTCAAGAATATGATTTAACGATGGAGATGTTCTGAAGGTAATATGGGTTGTACGGTCCAATAAAGCAACGTAAGTAAAGATTTTTGTTCAATAACTATTTATATGTCTACCTATATGCTATGAGCCTGCATGACGCTGTCGCCGTCAATACCTCCCAGCGGCTGAATAAATAACTGCAAGACAATTGTCTATGTATGAGAGTCTATATATATATATAATTTTATTTTTATTTTATATATATTTAATATTTCGTTTTAATTTATGTGAAATGTAAATTTTTTAAACTTGTTTTTTTTTTTTATTTAAAAAAACAATTTATTGTTTTTTTAATTATTTTTAATTTGTATTTTTTTTTTTAAATTTATGTGTTTATAAAAGTTCATGTTTACAATTTTTTTAAAATCATTATAGTTTTTTAATTAAAATATTTATTCATGTGTGGGTCTAATGATTAAGAGCATGTGTTTCTTCCTTGGAGGTCATAGGTTCAAATCCAGAGGGGGTAGGGTATGTATACCTCCATAGACTTTAGCGGTCAAATCCCTCTGTGGAGGGGGTCCCTTGTCCCACAAACAAGGGGATCTCATACACCAATTTGGTGTCGCTTGGTCGTGATCTTAAAAATATATTTAAAAAAAAAACATTTTCCCCTTATTTTTAGATTTTTCATATATATATATATATATATATATATATATTTGAATTAATTAATTAATAATTTTTTTTTCGTTTTTATGATTTTATTTGCAATAGGACTAGTTTTAAGGTGGTGGTCTCAAAAACATTGGAATTGTAAGCCTGAAAAAAAAACAAATGTGCTACTTGTAGCACCAATTTTAGTTTTGGGGGTCAATTTTACGATTTTTGTTCGAAACAGTACTAGTTGTTGAGACCATGATTTCAACCCCTCCCCCTCCCCCCAAAAAAAGGTGATGTTGTGAACACCACTTTTTGTTTCATGGGTTGATTTTAAGTTTTTTGTTTGCGACTTTATAGATGATGGGTGCAAAATCTTGTAATTTTAACTCTAGAAAAAAAGGAGTGTTAATTTTTTGAATTAGGGGTAAAAATAGCCACTAAATGCAACCTCTAAAAAATGAGAACTCTGGAGAGTTCTCTTTAAGTTGGTAACTTTATTTGAAATCTTTGAATATAAATGTATGCATATGGTAGATTTGCTCTTGGGGATCAATTGAACATTATAGTTAGTAGTAGAAATGTAACTCCCCAGTTTCGATCCCTGAAATGTAATGTAATGTAAATGATGTAAATTANTAAAATCATTATAGTTTTTTAATTAAAATATGTATTCATAATTTGTATTTTTTTTTTTTTAATTTATGTGTTTATAAAAGTTCATGTTTACAATTTTTTTAAAATCATTATAGTTTTTTAATTAAAATATGTATTCATGTATGGGCCTAATGATTAAGAGCATGTGTTTCCTTCTTGGAGGTCATAAGTTCAAATCCAGAGGGGATAGGGTATGGATACCTCCATAGATTTTAGCGGTCAAATCCCTATGTGGAGGGGGTCCCTTATCTCACAAACAAGGAGATCTCATACACCAATTTGGTGTCGCTTGGTCGTGATCTTAAAAATATATTTTAAAAAAAATCATTTTCCCCTTATTTTTAGATTTTTCATATATATATATATATATATATATATATGAATTAATTAATTAATTAATTTTTTTCATTTTTATGATTTTATTTGCAATAGGACTAGTTTTAAGGTGGTGGTCTCAAAAACATTGGAATTGTAAGCCTGAAAAAAAAAAACAAATGTGCTACTTGTAGCACCAATTTTAGTTTTGGGGGTCAATTTTACGATTTTTGTTCGAAACGGTACTAGTTGTTGAGACCATGATTTCAACCCCCGCCCCTGCCCCTCCCCCTCCCCCTCCCTCGAAAAAAAGGTGATGTTGTGAACACCACTTTTTGTTTCATGGGTTGATTTTAAGTTTTTTGTTTGCAACTTTATAGATGATGGGTGCAAAATCTTGTAATTTTAACTCTAGAAAAAAAGGAGTGTTATCAGTAATACGATTTTTTGAATTAGGGGTAAAAATAGCCACTAAATGCAACCTCTAAAAAATGAGAACTCTGGAGAGTTCTCTTTAAGTTGGTAACTTTATTTGAAATCTTTGAATATAAATGTATGCATATGGTAGACTTGCTCTTGGGGATAAATTGAACATTATAGTTAGTAGAAATGTAACACCCCAGTTTTGATCCCCGAAATGTAATGTAATGTAAATGATGTAAATTAAAGTTATAAATAAAAATACATCGTTGGTTGCAAGACAAGGGGGAGTAAAACAATTGGAGGCTATGATTCCACGAGAGAGGAACGAGAGGGGGTCAAGGGAGCCAAAGGGGTCAAAACCAATAATAGTATAATATTTTATTATAACCCAAAGTCATTACCTTAGCTTATGTATAAAGCATATCAACTTCGAGATACATGAAAAAGTAGTTGGGGAGGACTTCCTTGAGTGCCAAGTGGTAAATTATATACATGCATACTTAATCCTTGTTTTTGGAGAGATGCCCATCATACTACCATCATTATGTCCATTATTCCATCCATCTCTTTACCTTTATGCTTCTAGTACGAATTGCAAGAGAAATGGAGCCAAGCTTGTAAGGAGAATGGATTTTATGATTATTGTGAAATTTTATATTGAGCATCCTTGTAGATCCTAGCATTGAGATTTTCCTAGCCAGTATGAGCTGGAGCCTAGGAAAAGGGGTGTGACAGCTTGAGAGGATGCATTTCACAAAAGAGGGTCCACTTCTCTAGGATGTGCACACTGAAGAGGGAAAGAGAGTTAGTGATTGGTATGGTTGCATGAGTAAATAGGATAAGAAATTAGTGGGAATTGGGTTGAGAGAGTCTTGCTTGTCCTTGTGGAATCATAGCCCTAGCACGTGGGTGGCCCATTGTAGAAAGAAGTGGTGAAACAATGCTTATGGATGGGAGGAATGCCCCACGTCAGCAACCAGTTGGTGTTTTTCATTATTAAAGATAAGTGTTCTATTATTTACGCTTTATGTTGTTTACGATGTCTAAAAATGAGCTTAATCACTGTATGTTTAAATATTAGTTATGCATTATATATTTTCATTYGTTTACATGAATTTACATGATTCAATATGTCAATATGCATGTATATTTTCATCATATGACAGGGTAGAACAATGATATGGTATTTGAGTTAATAATATGGAGAATTTTGTGGAAATTGGAGAAATTTCCAATTACCCCACCATCTCAGCAAGTACCGGGGTGGCTGGGTACGTTACAAAGTGGTATCAAAATGCAACTACGACACTAGAACTTTATAGGCCAGAGCCAAAATGTTGAAGCAAAAAATTATAGATGAAAATTAAAGGGAATTGGTCAAATTTATGAATTACAGAGCAACCGTGAAAGTAATAGTGTGAAATAGGGGAAAAGCTCAATTGTTGGGTGAAAGTTCCAAGCTAAAAGTGCTCAGAATTTATGAACAGACAAGAATCTATGTCAATTTATCCATAAAAGGGTCAGATTTGGCTTGGGAGGTTGTGACTTGTAGAACCAAGGTGACCAAGCAAAGAAATTGGATGAAAACCCCAATTTCTTGTAAATAAACC
>JASDQU011379196.1:24335-39030 GCA_032191745.1 Picea mariana | reverse complement strand
ATTATTCACACACATAGACATCTTTACATAAAGTTTTTATTTAAAAAATGAGGGAGAGCAAACAAAAATGCATATTTTAAGACACCAAATACACCTTCTAAAGATAGTTATTATCTAAACATATACTTTCACACAACACATCTTAAACAAAATTAACAAACATACATATTCATCTCTCAACCAATTAATTCTCACCTTAATTAATATAAAAAAATTAACAAACATATAGACTCATTTTTCAATCGACTTTGTTTTGAAGATATTTTTAGGGGATCTTTGATCTAAATTCGACTAGAAATTGTTATATTTACATATTTGAATGGTTAATTCTATGTAATCCAAGTATCCAAAAAGTTTTTCAATATGCTGAATCCATTTTTGTTTTCTAAAAATACAATTTAAACAACAAAAAATTATAATTTTGTACAAATTTACATTGTCTAATTCCAAAAAAAATAACAAAAACTTGAAATAGTTAAACATCACCTAAAAATTAAAATTATAACACGTTGACTCAGATCAAACTTCATAACCAACCTAAAATAACTAAAAAAAAATATTCTAATTTTATTTAAAATAAAGAAAAAAAATAGATCGCTGGTTTTGATCGCTGGTTTTGATCACTCGGTAATACGGCACGAGGAGAAAGTAGACATGACTTTGAGCTCTCAATTTGACACGTATATTTCTCCCTCTCCTATTCAAACACTTGTAACTCGTACATCTCCCACGAATGTCAGAATCTTAGCCAAGAATCCAACGGAGAAAAGGTATGGAAGCATCCAACACAAAGACGTCACTCACACCTGGGCGTTGAAAATCACTCAGATTCTATCTCTCTTGTCACCTCTCAATTTATTATGTAGCAGATTAGTGAAGATATTTCATTTGTTTTTTAAATAAAATCAGAATTTTTTCCCTTTATTTTAAGGAAAATTAGAATATTTTTTTATAGTTATTTTAGGTTGGTTATGAAGTTTGATCTGAGTCAACGTGTTATAATTTTAATTTTTAGGTGATGTTTAACTATTTCAAGTTTTTGTTATTTTTTTTGGAATTAGATCATTTAAATTTGTACAAAATTACAATTTTTTGTTATTTAAATTGTATTTTTAAAAAACAAAAATGGATTCAGCTTATTGAAAAACTCTTTAGACACTTGGATTACATAGAATTAACCATTCAAATATGCAAATACAACAATTTCTAGTTTAAATCAAAGATCCCCTAAAAATATCTTCAAAACAAAGTCTATTGAAAGATGAGTTTTTTTATATTAATTAGAATAAGAATTAATTGGTTGAGAGATGAATATGTATGTTTGTTAATTTTTTTTAAAATGTGTTGTGTGAAAGTATATGTTTGGATAATAACTATCTTTAGAAGGTGTATTTGGTGTCTTAAAATATGCATTTTTGTTTGCTCTCCCTCATTTTTTAAATAAAAACTTTATGTAAAGATGTCTATGTGTGTGAATAATAAACAAACATATAAATAATATTTGAGAATTTGGAATATGCATGTTTATTTGACTTTCTTCCTTCTTCTTTGTATAAGGATAGATCTCCTCTTCTTTATTTCATTAATATGTGTACACTATTTTGGAATGATTATATGAAATTAAATTCTTCTCTTGTTTTTCTTTAAAATTTCCTCTCATTTTATTAAAAGTGTGTAAATTTATTTTTAAAATATTTTATTTATTTATTTTATTTTTTTATTAAATATTTTATAAATTAAATTTTTATTATAATACATAAGTATAATTGAAAATTAAGAAACAAAATTAAAAATATATAAATATAATTGAAAATTAAGAAACAAAATTAAAAATATATAAATATAGTTAGAAATTAAGAAACAAAATTAAAAATATATAAATATAGTTAAAAATTAAGAAACAAAATTAAAAATGAAAAATATAATTGAAAACTAAATAACAAAACTAAAAACTTTTCATTTTTTAATTATATTATGTATATTTAGTTTATGTGATGATAATAAATTAAAATAAATAAAATTTTGATCTTTATTTTTTTTAATGATTTTACTTTTAATTTTTATTAAACATTTTAATTTTAATTTTTAATTTTTTATTATTAAACAACTTTTGCCAAAATTATAATTTATGTGGATAAAATTGCTTTGTAAATAAATTTAATATCTTGGGATATCCTTATTGTACTGTTGAAGGTAGTATATTATACTGCTGAAGGTAGTATATAGCAATGAGTTAGCATTGACTTTCATATTAGTTTTGTGTTGACTTGAAAATTTTATATCAATTTAAATGTTCAACATAACAATTAAAAAAAAATATTTTTTTTTTAAAACAAAAATAGTATTTTTTTTAACTTTTTATTGGTCAATAACTTGATAGTGTTATTGTAGCCTTCACGTATTTCGAAACCTTAAATTAATAAGAAAAGACAAGACCACAAAAAAACTAATATAATGTAATGCAATATAATGTAATATTGTATTATAATATATGTTAAAATCTAATATTGTATTGTTTTTTCAAATGAGGTAAAAATTTAAATGTTAAATGTCAACTTTTTTACACTTATTAAAATTTCAATAATTTTACATTTCTTAATATTTTTTTAATTTCAATAATTTTACATTTATTAATATTTTTTTAATCTTTCAATTTCAATAATTTTACATTTATTAACATTTTTTAATCTTTTAGTGTAATTTTATAGAAATTTGTATGTAGTAATTTTTAAACTTTTAAGTCATATTTTAAAATATAAGAAACATTGAGATGTTTTTACTTTTTTAATTATTATAAAGATCATGGGAAGTACAGGTCTGCATTCTTTTCGAATGACTAAGGAAATGTCTGAATATTATTTATATAAGCCGTGCAAACACTAACAAGTAAAGTTTTCGGAAGCAGTACAATGCTGCCCTTGTTATAATTGGAATGTTTAATATTAATATTCAATAGTTACAATTCTATCCATTCAAAATAATTCTTATAGAATTTTAAGTTAAAAGTGTTAATTTTCCTTCCTATTATTGTGAATGGTTGAAAAAAACACCAACTCATAATATATTTATATAATAACTATTATAACTAATAATAATTTAATTTAAAATAAGAATCTAATCAAAATTATATAAATATTATTATATATCTATACAATATCAAAATTTCTTTGATCTTGTATTAATACTTAACATTGCTTATGATTGGTTAAGAACTCATCTTTCTTGAATGTAAGAAAATAGGTTAACAATCTAAAATTCACAGAGATTTGTCTCAAGATCTATAAGGATTTTGTAATAGTAAAGGTCTAGCCCCTTTTGGATCACTAACTAATTTCATTTTAGATGGCATTATTTTCCTTAAATAATAGCATGGAACAACTTGCATTTAAAATTA
The DNA here is from genome assembly GCA_032191745.1 of Picea mariana. Lineage (NCBI taxonomy): Eukaryota > Viridiplantae > Streptophyta > Pinopsida > Pinales > Pinaceae > Picea > Picea mariana. Next base: position 35,636 of record JASDQU011379196.1, on the reverse strand, counting down.
ATAGTTAATAATAATTGTCATTAATAATTAAATTACAATAAATTTTATTACTTAAAAAAATCAAAATCTTTTATATTTTAAATAGATTTCATCCTTTTAAAAAAATCAAAATCTTTTATATTTTAAATTATAAAATAAAATCTAAATATGTGATAATAACTAAATAATGGTAATAAAGCATTATAAATAAAAACTAAAAACGAACTCTCACAAAAAAATGATGATGCCATTGAATTACATGTTTTTACGAAATATGGCTAAAAACCAACTCTCACAAAATATGATGATGCCATTGAATTAGATGTTTTTACGAAATATGGCTTTGAATTTAATGAGTCAAATTTAACTTAAACCATGGGGCAAATTGTATGGTGAGAAGCAAATTTACTAAAAGATGCATAAATTAATTGAGATAAACATGATAAAGTTTATACATAAATTAATTTAAATATGAAAAACAAATTAATTGTACTAAATATTTATTGTTATGTTTCTTTCAACAACAAGCCACCCCTAAGGTTACTAATCTACAAGGAGGTTTGGCTCTTATGGGTGAGTATTGTCCTTCCTCACACAATCCAATATCCAAATTTTTAATTTCAATAGCAATTCCAATCCATCTCTCTTTCCTCTCAACCTACACAACCCGAGGAATGAGATAGTCCCTCGAGCTATCCCACTTCCCTTCAAGGATCCAACACAAGGTTGGCCAAGAAATCTCACTACTAGGGACTCCATGAATTCTTAATTGATCCAGGAGTGCTCACAGTAGCCTTCTCATGGATGCTAAACAATTACCTCAACATGAAACACACTTACAGGACACAACCTACATTGCAGGTACACATCCTACATTTCCAACATAAAAATCAATCCAACAAAGCTATCTTTCCATGGCTAGCATGGTTGGTGCTTCTTTCCCAACACCAAGTTCTCCCTTGCTGCCTAAAAGCTTGTTGTAAAAACTGACCTCTCTCCTACTTGAATTTTCTTCTTCTCCCATCCTTGCTTGTCTCTCACCCAACTTCTTACACTCATTCAATGATTGAGTGCTTAATAAGTCAAAGAGAGGATTAGTTGGTAATGGCACATTAACTTAGGAAAATGACATGGGTTTTTTCCTTGGACCCCCTTTAGCCTCTCTTGTGGAATCATAGCCCCCCAATATAACCGTTCCTCTTGTATCAAAGCCAACAATTTATTTTTATTAATCAATGTATGTACATATTACAATACTAGGCTCTTCAACCTTTAATGAATATAGACTCTCTGGCCTAAAACATTACTGGCTCGCCAACCTAAATCAGATTTACATAATTACATACCAATTTACGAGGATTAAAACTTGGGATATTACACTCTAAGATCTAATTTGACCCTTTTGTTTGAAAACTCAAAAAGGATATTGTGAGGCATGACGACTTGTTTGATTGGGTAAATTATATGATCCTCAAGAGGCTCTTCATTGATGTATTGTTCATTAATAGAAACCCCTTTTAATTCAATATTGTGTATGACCTTCTCCCCGACTTGATAGAAGGAAATATTTGTTTCTTCAGGGTAGTGGTGTAGAGCAATTAATGTATCCCTTGTGATTCATGCATTTGACAATGTGTTTAAAATTTCACTCATTATACTAATTACTTCTATCTACACCTTGCACATTTGATTCTTCAAAATACATGTGTGCACAAAACTTGACCACCTCAAACTGGTTGAAAGCATGTATGTGGAAATGGATCGATGCATACTATATTTGCCAACTAGTACACTGCATGAGTTGGGTTTTCATTAGTAGATCTCGACCAACCATTTTTCAATCTACTAGTTGAATTCTATTACTATGGCTCCAAATGTTTGCAAACTAATAAGTGCATCAAAATGCTCATTTACCAACCTTACGAGTCCATCTCTTGGAGAGGTGGATTTTCTAGTTAATGCAATCTTGTTGTTTTATCTGACACTTTGCACTTTGATTTGTCCTTTCAAACCAACGATCTCTTTGTCCTTTGATCAAAGCTCCATATGCATTTTCTTGAGTTTTGGATTAGATAATTCCATGAAAGAAACACATCACATGCCTATAACCAATGGGTGTGAAGAATCAATATTGGAAATAAATTTTTTAGTTGTTTGCATCTCTATTTTCATTTCATTACCTTTCTTTTTTTAAGTTAACCTTTTGAAATATTGATTATGAAAATCGAATGTGAAAATATTATTCATTGTCATCTTGTGAAACTTTATTTGTTTAATGAACCAAGGTGTTGGTCCAATTGTTTGACTCAATGACTTGATTATGGCTTCATCATCTTTTGTTCTATCACTGTCTTTGTTGGTATTCAATGAACTATTGGAATGTGGTTGGCATTCATTAGCAATGTTTTGATTATATTAACATAAGTTTGCTCCTAGGTTAGAGGAGATGAATTCTTTAAACATAATTTCTCTTGGTGGTTTGATTTTCCATACACTAGTAACAATTTACTACAACAAAACTATTGATAACCTCATTCGAAAACAAAATATCAATCCTACATACTAACAAGGTTCCATCAAATATCAATGCTCTCATTAGAATGCTAAATACAAGAATGGAAACATAAGCATCCTTGTATGAAGCCTACATAAACTAAAAAATCCTAAATGTGAATACTAGTGATCAAAATTGACTTTTTAAATAGAAGTAGATGTGGGAGACCAAATGGCCATGGGTGTTGAGACCTCTAAATATGAATAATTGTGCCTCTTATTGGATTAATCCATACAAATGCCAAAACTTACAGAAACTACTCTTCTTTGATGAATCAAACTAGGTGGTTGACTCAATGGCTTAAGTAAATGAGGTTACCACTTCATACTAACTTTAATCTTAACTAAGTAACCCAAAAAATTGAAGCCATGTGACCACTTACCCCAAGTGAAAAAATTGATCTACGAGACTTTGACTTTGATTTCAATGTCTTGAAGCCTCTTAGATATGCAATAAGGTGTGGGATGGAATTTAACATATAAGGAAAAATGTATGGAGAGTAAATGAGTGTTGTGCATAAGTTTGAGAGCCAACACTGGACTAGCGGACTAGCCAACAAATGAAAACACTCGACGGACGCCCACCTGAATGGAACAACTTGCGCACAATGAAACAGTCCTCTACAACCCGAGATGAATAAACACGCTTGCCTAGGGTAAAGGAAGAGCCAAAGAGCAGAGATTTCGATGAACCAAAGCAGCAAGAAAAGACAAATCGCAAGCTTAGAGGTTTGTCTTGTAGTTTATTGGTTTGCTTGTCAACCACGCATACGCTCCACTCATTCCTCTCCTCTTCCACACGATATAAACACTCCTTCATTCCTTTGTTATTCCACATCACACTATATAATATTTGTTGCTCAAATGTGAGCAAATTCATAATAAAAATAGAATGTTAAAACAAATTAAGAATAATAATATTAATCTAATTTTAACGTCATTTTTAGTGTATAATATTTTTTAAAAGAAAACACATATTCTTAATTATTAGACTTACTTAAACTGTACACTTATTCACAATTACAATAACAAGGTGTAATTCTGGCCATCACTAACAGGGTAATCAATAAAAATAACCTTATATAGAATCAATAATATAGTCTAAACTTCTAGGTTTTACCTTTTTTTTCGATTTTTTTTAGATAATTTCATTCAAAAAAACCAATCAAAAATTTAAAAAAATAATTGAAATAGCAGATTTCAATGATTCAACATACATATTCCATTCAACATACATATTAAGAGTAATCTAAGATTTTTGAGAACACTCGGACTTTATTTATGCATTCAAAAAAAACTAAAATTGATAAAATTGAAAAAGATTCAAAACCTTTATACTATTACCCCCTAAAACCAATTTGTAAATTTACCAATTATGATCACAACAATGATATGCAGTGGAGGTATTAATGATCTCTTCAAGCTAGTAATTGACCGAGGAACCCACTCAGCGATTCCAGGCAATCATGACAGTGAGGTAAATATATTTGCAAGGCACACACAGTATACAAGCCACAGTTCCTTGACAGAGTAAGGTACTATAACGCCAATCTGAACTATTCCTTGTGCTTCACACAGATCACATGTGTTAGATCAAAACCAGCGATCAGAGCAACTGGCAACGAGGCGGTGGACTGGATACCCACCACAGCTCAACCAAATAGGCAGTTAATCCGTAGCATGATCTAGTGAATTCTGTTGACAGTTAACAAAATGATGAATTGCAAGTGAATTCTGTTGAGAATTAACAAAATGGTGAATTGCAAGTGCTGCAGCAGGTGGTGTAAACACAGAAATCATACCAGAACTGTCATATATACARGGTCATAAAACTGAAGCAATTACGCAGCAATACAATTCYTAATAGACACAGATTTTACTTYAGAAATCAAATTGGGAAAACCAATARGATTTGATTCTTGYTCACGAATTTATTATAGAGGAGGAAGAAGAAGAAATTTTAATGTYYATGAGGTTAACAATAGTCTATGGGACAGACTGCCTCATACATTGATTTCTGCAKTCAKTCCTTTTCCTGTTTTACTGTTCAGCATGATGATKAACTTTCYCACTTCTCCACTGTCCCYTCGCAGAATAAATTATTCCAAGAGTTAGTTGTTAAAATACTTACATAACTGTCYCTGCTGTCTTTGAAAGCTTCACACTCTAAAATGAAATGTTTTTCTGTTTCCACTTTTACTGAGTTACAGAAYATACACACCCTTTCTTCCCAAGCTTCYTTTRGTCCTTTCCAMYGTCSGGCTTCACAACTGAGTTRATRARAATTGATTCTTAATTGASCAATAARCATTTTRRCTCTCCAARATAKATTGACCYCTATGTATRYTTTTTTGATRGTARTRGTAARTAGGATTAAACTTTTCAATRTAATATTTTTTCTTTCYCCATAACCCTTTATCCCAAAATCGCTTGTARAWCCTATCYCARAATAAACTATACATTCTCARCAAAGATTTTGGTGCATTCTAACTTAATGGCGATATTTGCACAGGGCTTTGACTTATGGACAGTATTGTACTGTTAGCGAACAGGCTCAGCTTCTTCGTCCTCCAATGCCTCTTCGAGCACTCTTTCTTCTATCTCTGCCCTCCTTCTGCGCAAGCGTGTAGTCGTGAACATCAACACGGTGTTTTAAGAAACAAAATTGGAAGAAGCAACATTTGGCATCATACGGCGCAAGGAGAAAGTAGACATGACTTTGAACTCTCAATGTGACGCGTATAATTCCATTGATCTTTCATTTTCACGACTGCCGCTTGTAACTCATACATCTCCCGCGCATGTCATAATCTTAGCCAAGAATCCAACGGAGAAAAGGCATGGAAGCATCCCAATCCAACACAAAGACGTGACTCGGCCGTTGAAAATCATTACTCACACTTGTCACCTCTCAATTTATTATTATTATATATATATATATATATATATTCTTGTTGTATGGTTGAGTTTTTTTTTTATAATTTTATTAATATATATAAATTATTTATAATTTAAAAGATACATATTTATTTGTTTTTAGAAGAGATTTTTATTTTATTTATTAAGTTGAAAGGTGTATACCTATTAATAATGGGCATAATTAATGATCTTTTAACCTTATTTAACCTTAAACCCTAATCTGATGGCTATGCATTGAAGATGCTGGCATATTCTTAGTCGTCCTCCAAAATCAATGGGTCAGATTTATTGTTCATAACTTTCTTGCATTTATCAAGACATCCGTTAACATGTTTACTTTTTAACATTTACCTAATCACATTAAAAAATTACTGTAAGGATATATAATTGCCACGTTTAAATGATTAAATATGATTAAAGCAGCAAAACTTTTCATATTACCAGAGACGGATTACGAATTACCACAGAAGTTTTATGGCACGCGTTCTTAACCGACCTTTCGGCGTTCTCACCTGCGAGTTAGCGACTGTGCTAGTTATGTACACTATTTATAATATAGAAGATACATATTTATTTGCCTTTCTTCCTTCTTTATGTTAGATTTCTTTCTTCTTTGTGTTAGAGAGATTTCCTCAATTATTTTATTTTATTTCATTAATATGTATACAATATTTTGGAAAGATATATATGAAATTAAAATCTTCTTTTCTTTTAAATCTTCTTTTTTATTTTTATTAAAAAGTGTATAAATTTATTTTCAAAATTTTTTTAGATTTTTTTTATTAGACATTTTCTAAGTGAAAATTTTTATTGGAAATTAAAAAACAAAATTAAAAACCTTATTTTTAATCTTTATTTTTTTTTAATATGTATGTAAATCTGGTTTGTGTGATGATAATAAATTAAAATAAATAAAATTTTTATTTTTATTTATTTTTAATAATTTTATTTTTGAATTTTTTTTAATAAAAACTGAGAAATTTGTATTATAAAAAAAGCCAGAATTACAAAGTTCTTCAAAATTCAAGTTATTAGAGAGCTTCAATTAAACCACTATTATAAGTTTAATTTTTATTTATTTATTATTATTAAATAATTTTTACCAAAATTATAATTTATGGTGGATAGAGTTGCTTTATGTAAATAAATTCAGTATTTTAAAATATCTTTATTATAATTATAATTGGATTGTGCAATATTACAAAATTATAATTTATGGTGGATAGAGTTGCTTTATGTAAATAAATTTAGTATTTTAAAATATCTTTATTATAATTGGATTGTGCAATATTAGTATTTAATATTTACAATTCTATCCATTCAAAATGATTCTTATAGATTTTTAAGTGGAAGTGTCAATTTTACTCCATATTATTTTGAATAGCTAAAAAAAAACCAACACATAATATATTTATATAACAACTATTATAATTAATAATAATTTAATCAAAACTATATAAATATTATTATATTCTTTTTCAATAAAATATATTATTATATATTTATAATTTATATAGCATCAAAATCTATTTGAAATATTATTATATTTTTTTTCAATAAAATATATTATTATATATTTATAATTTATATAGCATCAAAATCTATTTGATCTTGTATTAATTTTTAACAATACTTATTTGTTAAGAACTCATTTTCTTAAATTAAAAAAAAAAATAAGTACATATACATTTCACTCAAGTTCTAAAAGGATTTAGAAAGAGTGAGGTCTAAAAGAATTTAGCAATAATGATGGTTCACTAACTAATTATTTTAGATGACATTGTTTTACTTAAATAATAGTAATGAGACAACTTGAATTTATGATTAATAGTTAATAATAAATGTCATTAACAATTAAATTATAATATATTTTATCACCAATAAAAAAATTTAACTTAAACCATGGTGCAATTAATATGAATGAAATGAAAGTGGATTTAAGAAGCAAATTTACTAAAAAATGTATAAATTATTAATTGAGATAAACATGGTAAATATTACACATAAATCAATTTAAATACAAAAAAACAAATTAATTGCACTAAATAACTAGTACAACCATTCAAAATCGTGGTTGATGAACGTCGAAAGGCGTGGATAGAAAATGAAACGCAGAGTCAGAAAATGAAACGCACAACCAGAAAATGAGCGTCTACAGTCAGCACAGTGAGCGTGCTAAATTCAAAGTTTAATCATTTAAACGTGGAAATCATATAGTGTTACAGTGATTTCTTAATATGATTAGGTAATCCAAAATTTAATCATTTAAACGTGGCAATCATATAGTGCTATAGTAATTTCTTAATATGATTACGTAAATGTTAAAAGGTAAACAGGTTAACAGATGCATTCAAAAATACAAAGAAGTTATGAAGAGGAAATCACATTCATTGATTTGGGAGGACAACTAAGAATATGCCAGCATCTTCAATTGTTAACGATCAATTAGAATTTTAGATTAAAAAGTGATTAATTGTGCTCATTGTCAATAAATATACGCCTTTCATTATGCAAAATCCAAATTTTCAAAATCATTAAAAAACATAGATAATGTAAATAGCAAAGAAAATACTTTCTCATTATTATAATTACGCTAATAAAAATGATATAGAAAAATGTGAGGTGGTTTTAGATGTGAATGGGAGAGACTCCGGAACGCGACACATTTATAAATAATAATTAATTAAATAAAATGAGAGAAACCTGACACATTGTGCAATGATTGGTAACAAATAGACTTATTTATTTTAATTAAATATGCCATCTAGCCAATATCTTTTTGTGTTTTTAGTCCGTCTATGTGGTTATTTTTGCCGGGATTTTGAAGAAAGGAACCATAGCAGACGCGTTTTAAGATTGTGAGCACATGGACCGGTTCCAGCTCAACACAAACACACTGCTTGCATAGCCAACCTGTTTGGTCGGTGGTGACATTAGGTAGTTCTGACCTTGGCCCGGGCTAGCCTGGCCTGACATCCCTCCCCACCTTGGACTGGCAGGTGAGATCCAATCCCTTCCTCTTTCCCTCCTCCATAACAAGTAACAGTGATTACATTTTAATCGATCTTATTACTGGTTTGCTCAAATGTTTTCAATAAATACCAAGTACTGCACAGGAATTTCAGGGGACGGTACACCTTTCGATTTCGTATTGTGGGTAATTTGTTTATTGATCTAGCGCTTATTAAGTGGTGATTTTTGATTGGGTTCTAGGGAATTTTGTTCGTTCCGAAGACTTCTGAAAGAAATTTACGAATTGATTCATGTGGACCATTGATAATTATGCTTCAATCTGATGGATAGCTTCTGGATGAAACTCGGATGTGGACGTGCCCTGCTCGACGGAAGATAAGGATACCTAATTTAGTATTTTTGTATGAAAGAGATTGTAGCATATGTGGCTTGCTTTGGGTACAATAATGGTGCGTATTCGTTACAGTCAATAGTTCAGTTGGTGCAGAGTTTGATAAGGTATTGATTGTATTTCCATTCTGAATCTTGGGTATCAGAGAAAACGCAGAACTAGGTATCAGAGACCCCGGAGTTCAGTAGGATGGAATGGTGAATTTGCAATGCAGAGATTGATTATTGACCTAGTTAGAAGGAGTCCAGGCCTAATTGAATGCCAAAGTCTCTTATGGCCCTCAAAACTATGACTCGGAAATAGGTGTTGGCAGGTCCAATCAGAAAGTTTGAGTTTGGTAATGGTTATGACAGAAGCAAATTGAGTCCAATTGACTGCGTTMTCCAGCTGCTGCYTGGATTGCAGATTCCTTAGATTAGTAAGTATCTGAGAACAGTCAGTGGTAGGTATTGGATGTACAATCTTTGGAATTCAATTCCGGGCTGAGATTTTGCAGGTCGCATACCAACTTAGGGTGCAATTTTCAGTTCAATATTTGCCAAGATGGGAGTCCTAGTGCAAAGATTAAGAGGAATCGAGAGCGGATTGTCATCGAGCAATTTTAAAGGGTGTCTTCTCGCCCTTGTATCCAGTGCTTTCATAGGGGCAAGCTTTATAATTAAGAAGAAAGGCCTAAAGCGTGCTGGAGCATCAGGAGCTCGAGCAGGTGAGTTCTATATAACTGTCCAAAAGCATGATATAATGTCCTGGTTCATCAGTACTCAGCAATAGCTAAGAATGGCTATGCTCTTGGTGTATTCATGTGCATGGTTCTGTGGGGCAGAGGCGGGCAAGGTTTTTATATTGGGATGGGGTCAAGTTTGAATATGTTTTCCTGCTCTTTGTACAGGTGTAGGTGGCTACACATATCTTCTAGAACCTCTCTGGTGGGCAGGGATGATCACCAGTAAGTTTGTAACCTTTTTGTGTTACGTTGAATGTTGTCAGATATCAACATGTGACCTATGCATACTACATAAAAAAAAATGACCTGTAGTGGGCATTTGGCCTCATTTTATTTTGTTGAAGCAGTTAGATAATGTGATTGGTGACCTGATAACAGTGATTGTGGGTGAGGCTGCGAACTTTGTAGCTTATGTCTTTGCTCCGGCAGTTCTGGTTACACCTCTAGGTGCCATGACTATTATTGTCAGGTGAGTAAAGTCCAGCACTGCACCTTTGTTAATTTCATAAGACCACAACTTGCATRGTAGATTCTAAGAAATACTTGTGCTATTGTGATACAGTACTGTATTGGCGCACTTTATCTTGAAAGAGACCYTGCATAAGATGGGTATGCTGGGATGCCTTATGTGCATAGTTGGTTCYACAGTTATTGTAATTCATTCACCCCAGGAGCGTTCTATAGATTCAGTCACACAAATTTGGCATCTGGCTACTCAACCTGGTAATCACCTGCTCTTACATTCTCTTAAGAACACACCCTTCTCAAATATCACTCTTTTTTTCTGTGTGTTTTCTGAAGCTTAGATTGCTTCAAGATGAAAAGGGACACATCATTGCTATTTTGAATTGACATCTGACTTATTCTTCCATTCATCTGCCAGCCTTTTTGTTATACATGGCAGCCGTGATAGCTATAGTTCTGGTGTTAATCTTGCACTTTGTGCCACGCTATGGACACACGAATGTATTAGTGTATACGGGCATTTGTTCCCTAATGGGCTCAATAACGGTAAAGATACTTTTTTATTCTCAGCTTCTATTTTTCTTCCTATTCAAACCAGTCTTCCTTTCAGCTTTGGCATGTCCAAAGGAAAAGGAAATGTGGGCAAACTAAAACACTCTCTTTGGATTGATTCCTTTAGTACTATGCTGCCTTAAAATGCTGTGATGCTCTTTTGCAGGTCATGAGTATAAAAGCCATGGGAATTGCCATAAAGCTTACCATAGAGGGAACAAATCAACTAGTTTACCCTGCAACATGGTTCTTTACTATGATGGCAATTACATGTGTTGTAATGCAACTGAATTATTTAAACAAGGTTAGTTATAGTTATTCTGTATTTTGGAATTCCCAGAATTGAATGTTTATACTATGCTATTATCCCTCCCCATTTCGCATCTTCAATGGATGGAAGGCCTACTAGGATGCCTTTTTGTATAGGTTAAAGATTCGCTGTTTTAAGCTATTTTCAAATCATGGAAAATATCAAGGAGTTGTCTCACCATATACCATATAGACAATCAACTGCCGAAATACATTGAACTTTTATGTGCTTGATTTCTTATATTCATGCTTGCTTTGTTGCCCTTGCTTGCTTGTGGGCTTATGTATAATTTTGTTGGAATGTTTACATACGTGTGTCTATGCTCCAGTCCATCCATGTTTTGTGTGCTTTCCTTGCAAAGGTATGCACCATGACTAATTAATACCTTGATAATAAAAAAATAATTCAAAATTACATTAATTCTGAATAATGGTA
>JASDQU011379195.1:11796-23867 GCA_032191745.1 Picea mariana | reverse complement strand
AACATTTTAAATTCCAAATGACATCTTCCTATAGGAAAAAGTACCCCAAGGAAAGATGAAGGAAGTCTTGTGTTGGTCTTCTGATTTAATCTGAATCTCATTATAGATGGAGAATCCATCCATGAAGGAAAATATTTCACTTCCAGCACATTCATCGATAATCTAATCAATGAATAGGGTAGGATGATTATCATTTGGACAAGCCTTGTTGAGATCCCGAAAATCAATGCAAAACCTAATTGGGCCCTGCTTCTTTGCTACCAAAATGAGATTCAAAACCCATTTGATCAAGGGAACTAGATAAATGAAGTCAACACAAAGCAATCTTTCCATCTCCGCCTTAATGGTGGCTTCCTTTCTTGGGTTAAATGGATGTAATTTTTTATGATAGGCCTAATGCCTTGTTATGTTTTAATCTCATGCTCGACATCCTGAAAATCGATGCTTGGCATCTCTTCATCAGTCCAAGCCAAAACATCACAAAACACCTTGAACAAGGAAATATAAAGTTCAATTTCTTGAGGAGAATAATTTGCATCTATGGAGATGTTTTCAATGAAACCTAGCTTCTCTGAGATATCAATAGGTGTCATATTCAATATTTTTTCCAAATTACCCTCCAAATACACATCATGTGTCAGGATGGGGCATTGGTACCRCTCGACATCATTAGAGAAAGAAAGATTTTTTGAGCCAACCTGTAAATTCTCCAGTTCAAGAAGAAAGAATGATTGATGATGCATATTTTTCCACGGCCTATCACCCATAGTCATGGCTTTAAAGATAGTCTCATTCGAAGGCAATTTGTCATCCAGGAAATCATGTGAACTAGGAAGGTTGACAGTCCAATTAGGTGAAGTGTATTGATCATATTCCATATCGTGATGGAGATTATGATTAGAATTGGTTGATTTCGACTGAATCACTTGATAAGAAATCTATACCACACTCAATGACATAATCACACCAGATGACTCTACTTCAGAAGGGTGAGGCACTATGTAAGGATCATGATTGATAACTTAAATGTCCAAAGGAATTGAGTGTTGAAGTACATTATTCACAATCTAACTAAAAGTTGAGGAAAATTTGTGTGCTTCAATAGTACCTAAAGAGATCATACATATAGGAGTTGAGTTTAAATGATTGATTGGTGGAGGCAGGGTGAAAGTACCCATCAGAGGCTCAATCTTTAAACATGCCAACACCAATATTGTCATAAGCACTCCTGGAATCACCAATGAATGGAATACTCGTATCGACATTGGTTCTAGAATCTAGCATACAATAAGAAAATTGTTAAATGGAAACCACTTTTGCTTCATGAGGAAAGTAGATAACTCTAAATATCAAAGACACCCCAACCATCATCGTGTAGAACCAACTAGGCCCTAATGAAATATTGTAATATAAAGGGACGTCGACTACTTCAACCTCAACTAAAATGGTCTTTCCACCTAACACAATAGGAAAAGAAACAATCATTCCATGGGGCTTAAAGGGTTGAGCATTGAATACTTTTAACATGGTGCTTGACTGGACAAGCTTTGGAGAACCTAAGGCTCTCCAACATGAAAAATAAATTATGCTAGTGGAGGCTCCTTCATCAAAAACATATCTAAAGATGTTTGTCCCATGTGAAGATACTTGGATTTGGAAATCTATTTGGTGGGGAAGCCTAGGCCAACTTTGGTCAATGTCAAATATAATCAAACGAGTATTTGAGGGATCAACTTCTCCACTTTCAATCAACAATCCTTTATTCTACATGGGCTAGCTCTGAAATACCTCTAGGGAAGACATAGCACAAGGTGCTTAGGCTAAATCCTCAATAATACTATAATTGTGAGCGGCTTAGGCATTGGGGTTTTGCACAGACCTTCATAAAACACCCTTCTGGGGGTGAAGCATTGTATCAATGGATGACTTCTATATCTATAAAGGGACACAAGGATAAGATGAAGAAATATAATTATTAGTAGGACCACTCTTAGAATTATTGTAATTATGAACTCTAGTATGAGTATTAACCGAATGGTCACACATGTATACATTCACATTCGAGGAATAACCCCCTTGCTGAGAGTTTCCCTATGTTACACCTTGCAAAGGTCAAGGGTTTGTTGAAACCATTTATTGTCGTTGTGGGGGAAAATGATTAGTTAGGACTACGGGTTTCTATAGGGCTCCCCTCTTAGCTAAGTATCGATGAATATCATCCATCCAAGGACACTAAGGAATATGATAGTTTCTAGTAAAAATATTGCATGGAAACTTCAACTTCTTCTTCTCTTTGATGCCTCTTGCATTAACATTCTAATTAGAGGATGTCCCTTGCTCATAATCATAATTGTTCTTCTTGTTATTCTTTTTACCTCTAGTTTGTTGAGCTTTCTTTGGATTTGTGGATTGGATTGAATGAATGTTGGAGGTTTGGGAAAGAACTGTGACAATTTGTGATGTCAACATAGTTATGAACTCTAGTATGAATATTAACCAAATGGTCACACATGTATACATTCACATTCGAGGAATAACCCCCTTGCTGAGGGTTTCTCTGTGTTACACCTAGCAAAGGTCAAGGGTTTTTTGCAACCATTTATTGTTGTTGTGGGGGAAAATGATTAGTTAGGACTACGGGTTTCTATAGGGCTCCCCTCTTAGCTAAGTATCGATGAATATCATCCATCCAAGGACACTGAGGAATATGATAGTTTCCAGTAAAAAAATTGCATGGAAACTTCAACTTTTTCTTCTCTTTGATGCCTCTTGCATTAGCATTCTAATTAGAGGATGTCCCTTGCTCATAATCATAATTGTTCTTCTTGCTATTCTTTTTACCTCTAGTTTGTTGAGCTTTCTTTGGATTTTTGGATTGGATTGAATGAATGTTGGAGGTTTGGGAAAGAACTGTGGAAATTTGTGATGTCAACATAGTTATAGGTGGATTAGTAGATATGGACATCTAACCCATTTGACCCAAAAACAGGTCAATAGAAGTATGGGAAATGGGACCAATCACACTATCAACATGTGGTCCCGAGGTAGGTTTGGGTGTATCTGTCTACGGCCTAGGAGCTTGAGGTATTATCTCATATACCATCCTAGACCAAGAATAGATCAAGTCAAGTTCTTGAGAATGTAAAACCACCTACACATCAGTTAAATCTCCTGACATAGCTACATCCTTATCAATTGGAGGTAATAATGAATTCAAAAACCAATCAACAACAATTTTATCTAGAATTTTGACTTTGATGAGCTTACGTTTCCTTTTGTTATGACCCAAAGGGGGAATATATTGGGTTAAATATATGAGTGGAAATATTTTGACATAAGTATGTCAAAATTTCAATTTTAGTCTCATAATGAAATGAGAGTTGTGTTGGAATACTGGGAGGGGGGGTGAATTAGTATGAGAACTTTTACCACTTTTAACCACAATATATAAACTTCAACAATGTTCAACAATATATAATCAATGTATCATCAATATATCATAAGTATAAATGAGCATATATCATCAGTATATAATGAGCATATAAACATAAGCACCATCACATCAATCACATCAAATACACAGTACACCATAATTTACATGGAAACCCAAACAAGAGAAAACCACAAAATGCTTTCTTATATATCAAGAATTCATTCATAGGAAGCACCAACTTCCCAATTCTCCAGCTGCAACTGGAAGGAGGATACAACTGCCTATTTACAGGATCCAACCTGAAGGAAGCTACAACTCCCTGAATTCTCTTGCTCCAACCAGAAGGAGGGTACAACCCCCTGGGTTCTTTGGCTCCAACAGGAAGGTGGATACAACAATATAGTTCTAAGGCTCCAACCTGAAGGAAGCTCCAACTCCCTGATTCTACGACACCAACCGGAAGGAGGAAGAAGGAGGCCATAACCCCCTTTCCTTGCCCCATCCTACTACCATGAAATATAAATGTAGACCAACTGTCACTGCCACAATCACTGCCATTGTCATTGCCACTGTCACTGTCACTGCCACTTTCACATCAACCTATAACATGTCAACCTGTCACTATATCCAACCTATTACATCAACCTGTCCAACTGATCACTGTCACAACAACCTATCTAACCAATCATTGTCTCATCCATGAAACTAGATCCACTCTCATTGCATGCAACTCATGCCAAGATCACCAAGAACATATCTCAAACCATATGCTCAACATCACCAACACACGGTTCTACCAGGAATGTACCAACATCACCACATACCATCACAAGATATGTGTCTTAACCAAGTACCAATTTGTACTATGCATCAACCATGCACCAACCTGTATCACAACATGTACCATCAACAAGTGCATCAACCATGCACCAAACCTGTATCACAACAAGTGCATCAACCATGCACAACAACAAGTGCATCAATCATTCACCAACACCTGTATCATCAACACATGTACCATATCATGTGCCAACCATGCACATCAACCATGTACATCAACATCATACCATATACCATAAGATATCATCAACCATATGCCAAGAATGTGTGCCAAATGTGTACCAAACATATATCAATATCACCAACAAGTGCCTCTATCAATGTACCAATACCAATGCCTCAAACAACATGCCAACCATGTACCTCAAACAAGTGCCAGATCACTCATGATATGCCTCAACCAAGTACCATAAACCATGTGCCACAAACCATATGCCAATAAATGTATCTCAACCATATACCATATCAAGCATAAATCATGTACCATATACCATACCAATAACCATATGCAGATTTGTACCTTGTCATCAATGAAGCATCTCAAAGACATGGATAATTTTAAGGATGGAAAATTATATTAAAATGTAGAAACATGGGCTAATATTTCTAGCCCTTAATATGAAAAATGCAAAATGTTTGGCGATAGTTTTGTAAAAATATTCAAATTTCTAAGGATTTTATATAGTTTCTATAAATTTTTGGCGATTTTTAAGGTAAAATAATTTTATTCTATTGAATTTGGGTGATTTTTTTTTAGAAAAAATGGAAATTGACGAATCTTTTTTTGGGAAAACCGTGGAAAATGATCCCATTGGCGAAATTTAGCCCCTAAAATCATCTATTCTCAAAGAACCAATGCATGTCCCTCATGCGTACATCACCATACAACATGACCATCCCTCAACCATGTACAAAAAAATCAAAGATATGAACTATAATAACCATGTCATATGGTGTACTAGTCATAAGAGAGCTCCTCACTCAGCCAACCAACCAACATATACCATATCCAAGTACAAGACCAACCACACCAAGAATGCCTCAAGCATTCACCACATCATAAGAAAAACTAACCATCAAAACAAATATATAACCATACCAAAACTTTTGTAGCTGACTTGAACATGTAGAATGTCGACCTGTGTACTTGCTTCATACTTCAAGGACCTGGTACTAGCGTTTACTCTAATTTTCAAGTGCCTCGCTAGATAAACATAGTGCAATAAGCGAGGGCCTCACCATACAAGTATAGTGCAACAAGCGAGGGCCTCACTAGAAAAGTATAGTGCAACAAGCGAGGGCCTCACTAGACAAGTATAGTGCAACCTGCGAGGATGACCCAAATTAGGGTTTCCTTATATTTCTTGGCTCTCCACTGCAATCCCGAGAATCTCGCACTTCCTTTCCTTCACTACCTTAGAAAATTGTCATCGCAAATCAATAAACCAAAAACACTAGACCATAACATTCACGAGAAAGATAATCAATGAATAAGTGTGTGAGTGTACTTGCGAATGACTCCTTGAGGATTATTTATACTTTTGGTAGGTCACTCCTCTCCTTAAACTCGAGGCTTCTTGTTACAAGCACTTTATCCTTTCACTCATTGACTTGTAACCAACTAGGGCTTCTTAACCATTCTTTGGGGCTTCTAACTTCACAAGGCCATATCTTCCTAACAATGAGGAACCACATGGAATTCCACATATCACTAGAAATGATACGATGTGTACGATCCATCCTTGATAGTATTACCTGCAATTTCATTGTCCTTCATGTCATTATTCCTTAATCAAATTTGGGTCCCATAACCACACCTACGGGGATATATGTAGACTACATCAAATGCATCCAACTAACTCACTATTAATCTTGATCATGTCAATCAACTATTCAACATATCTAGACCTCTCCAAGGGTTTACATCAATATCTAAGGGTTGACATCAATGACAACCAAATGCCTAAACCAACTGTCCAACAAGTTGGAAATGTGTCAAAAAATCCATTGCCAAAGATGAGAAATCATGAAACAAAGCACCTAGTAATTCAATATACCATTTCATGGAACTCCCTGTCAGAGTTCACTGGAAAAGTCACAACCAAATACTATCATCCATCAAAGAGTTAGAAGAACACCATATATGGTATGCAATGGCGTGTGTGGAAGGATATATTTCCAAGCTTTCCGTCAAACTTGGGTATATCTAAAGGTAAATTCATAAGTATGGATGGCCATGTGGGTTGATGCCTAATGGGGTCATTTGTCAACTAGGTTAGATCCACTAAACTCAAGGTCACCAATAAAGGTAATTTTGTATTGGAAAATGGATCATTTTGGTGGATTAATGACGGACGTTGAGATCTAGATGCCAGCAAAGATCACCCCATATTATTATCCCCAATGACAGTAGTGGCATTGGACCCGATGATAGTAGTAGCACTAGTATCTAGGCTAGACCGGGGATTAAAATTCCAACCAAAAGGAAAACCAACTTTAGGTATCGTCGGACTACCAATGGGTGTATTGAAAATAGGTGGGAACCCACTTCTAGGAGTAAAATTAAGGCTTTGTCCTCGATAAAAAACAAATCTGATTGTAAGTATCTGTGAAGTCATATTGGGTATACTAAAGATAGGTAAACTGTTGGAAGGAAGAGATGTGACCGTTGATATTCCCCAAATAGGAACACCTAATGTCTGAGGTATAGAAGTAGGAGTATCTATCCCACTTGTTAGTGGAATGGAGGTGGCCATAGTGGCTCCTCCTTATCTATTGGAAGAAGCAGGAATAGGTCCTCCCATACTGGATGACCCACTGACGCCTAACATCGAGTGAGAGCTATTCCAAAAGGAAAAAAGTAGCACCAAAATGAGGTCCACTCATGTGAACAAGTAAAGAGTCTAAAGGCTCTGTCAAAGGAGGGTTGAAATTGGGTGGAGGACTTTCATCAATGGCTTCGATCCCCATGTGTTTATTTTCCTCTAAATTTGATGTGTGAGTTTCAACTACTATTGTGTTTATGTTGTCTTGTGTGGATAGACACCACTGCTTGGTGGCTAGTGGTTCCTCTACTTTTGGAGGAATCCCTCACAATCTACAAGAGAGACGAGGAGGCTACTTAGCCATAGCGAAATATGTGTTTTAATGGAAAAAAAAAAACAATAGGGTAAGGCCAACTAGACACAATTGCACATAGAGCACATGATAGTCAAGTAAGTGCAGTTAAGGGGCCTTGCATGTGTATGCTAGTATTATTACAATGTATTAAAATTAATATTAGTGTTGTTTTTCATGGGTGTGTAATATGTTAGTATATTTGATTTACGTAGAATTAATGTTATTTATTAAATTAATTGATAAATAATTAGTTTTAGTGTTATTGTTAAATTAATTAATTAATTAATTTAGATTCAATGTTAATTATTATTATTATTATTATATATATATATATGGAAAATTATGTGTTGATTTGATTTAAATTAAGTATGGTGTGAGTTTATTGGTATTTATTAAATTTTTATAGCATGTTAGAGAGGATGTGAGGGAGAGATGGTTGTGATGATGGAGTTGAGATTCTAGAGGGAAGGCGGTTGAAGAAGGCAATGGGAGGAGGATGTTGGAGAGGTTTAGGGTACGACTATGGGAAGCAAGATATGGTTTTAGGAGGGAGGATAAACCAATGAATCGGGAAGACTATGTGAGAACTAGACTGGGATTTTTGACTCGGAATGTGATTTTGAATTGGATTGCTAGACATATTGGTGAGACTTTGGGCATGGAGAGTTAGGAACCCCTTGAAGGTTTCCTAGAGCTAGGGAGCCGACGAGGTTGTTCCTAGCTAGCTAAGAGGATAAACATCTAGTTTCAGGGAGCAAACAAGATGACGAGACAACTTAGGGAGTAGTTATAGAGTTTATCAAAGGATGAAATCAAGTAGAGTTTGATGTATTTTTATTATTATTCTAATTAGCTATGGTTAAATTTGTTTATTTATGAGGCTCTAAATAAAAATTATGTTGTATATTGAAATGAAGTTATGAGATTACTTTGAACTTTGAAATTGAAATTGAAATAGTGAATTCAATATAAATTACAACCAGAAATTACTATCATGCAATCAGAAATTAAATTTCATACAAATAGAAATCAACATAAACTTATTTCTTATGTTCATCGCAAATCTCTTATTAACAGAAAGAGTCATTTAGATTACAAATCTTATTGTTTAACTCTGAAGCCCTGGTGAAGGGCTTTACACAAGTTTGAGGGTTGGCTCCTCCTATGTTTTGTTGGGTAGAGACCTCCTCTTTGGCTCCGCCATTTCTTGTCTGGCTCAGGTAGCAAAGATATCCCTCATAGAAAACAAATACATTTTGGAATTCAAGAGAATTTTGAGTAGGCATGAAGAAAGCATTCAATTTAGCAGTGTCTCAATGTTCTTAGTGACCACAAAAGTGCACAAAAATGAACACTATTGTGTCTCTTAGAATGCAAACATTATAAGTTTACTGGTCCAACAAAAGCAGGGGATTGAAATTTTAGAAGCTAAATGTAATATGCTGCAAAATTTAGCTTTAAATCTTCCCAACCTTAACTTCAAACAACAGAGTATCAGACAATTATGTTGAAGGAACCGATGGGCTTTGAACAACATAACTCTCCTCTCTCATACATTGGCTAGGAGGAAGCAAACAATAACCATGTCTTCTGTTAACTACTATGTTTTTCAATGTCATTAGGATTTTAGGTGTTATGTCAAACATATTACTAACAAGAAAACTCTAAATGCATATTATATAATCTGTTGTAAACTTGATTTTGTAACAACATATAACTCTTTACTTTGTTTTGAGAAACACTAAAAATTCTTATATAAATTTTGTTAGTTCAACTACAACACTTTGTTATGATATCATAAAATATTTTATATTCTGATTTAAAAAAAATAAAAATACCACTTAACAAAACACATATATCACATAATAAAGTTGTAGTCTAACTCTTTTAAGTTTTGTTCTTTTTCCAGAGATATTTTCTATTTAATTTTATCCAAAATCTACAAGAAATTGTTGGATCTACACATTTAAATAGTTAATTTTGTATAATTTGAGTATTCTAGGATTTTTCAACATTCTCAATCCTCCATCTAATTCTAAATTCATAAATACAATTTAAATTACATAAAATTATAATTATAATAAATATAGAATTCATAATTTACACTCTATATAAATATTTTGAAGTTATAAATCAAAATGCATATACAAAATGATATTTTCATTACATTATGTCATAAATGTGGCCGACCTAGATTTTAATGACACTCAATTAGCACTCACCCTAGTCATCCATTACCTCGTATGATATTGTCTAGCGCTCTTCCAAGAATGGTCTTCCACTAAGAGCATTCATAATTTGCATCATGAGTTACACACTTACACTACCACAACTAAAGGGGATGAACCAGAAAAAAAGGTAATCATTGCAGGCTTCTTTTATTACTGCCCAAGAATGGCAGAAAGTTGTGTGTAAACACAAATATATATATATATATATGTATGTGGGGGGTCCCATTATGGTTTTCAGCATTTTCTATCTCAACAGTGAGGAGTGTAGAATTTCATAATATAAATTTTCTTAGATATCTTGCGTACTTTTAACTTTCCATTTCCCGTGGATGATTACTTGGAAGTCGCGAGAAATTTTTATTTTATCTTTAACCTTTAAGTAATTTTATTTGTTTTTTATGGTAATTTACGTCCTGCTAGTCGCTGTCGACATCTCAGCAAACTCTGCCAGGTGGCAGTAGAGGTTTAAACATCGATGGATCTTATTATCAATAGAATCCAATGATGTCTAAATATCCCACCACACGTTCAGTGCGACCTCGCGAAATACTTAAACATTGCCTCACCAAACAGTCCTGCGAATGATGTCAGCAAATGAACGGAAATTTCCCCCCGGGACCAACAACGAACTTACCGTTCACGGTGGCTCGGTGCTGAAAATGATATACAGTCAAACACGACCATACACTGTCGGAAACGTATGTACGGTTGTAGCCTACGAGAATACGTATTTCGTACGCCGTATACATGTTTTTAGGTCTTTGTTTTGAATTGCGTCTACCGGTTCAAGGCCTAAGGCCTACTGGTCAACGCAGGTCATCGCAATCGTAGACTTTGAAAGCGACGCTTGAGCAGAAGGTATCTTCTCTACCTACAATCTATAAGCCACATGAAATTCTCCGACACACGACAGATATTTTCTTACGTCGAGTAATTGCCGCCAAACTGGCACAACAGATTCTTGCAGTGGACTGAGGCCAGCAGGAGGGTTTCAGTACGTTTAGGTCGATGAACTGAGGCCAGCAGTAGGGTTTCAGTGCGTTTAGGGTCGATGATGGCCATGGCTGCCGTGCCAGCGTGGGGCGTGTCCTGGCGAATCAGAGGCGATCAGAGCACTGTTCCGGCCCATTTTTGAACATTACGGTAGAGCTTTTCGGCCTTAAATACCGTTTGGCTTTTCCATAAAGTGGAAGAGTGGGCTTTGAGCTTTGAATCCGAGAGAGACGACGAAGAAAGAGGATTGAATAAGGGAAAGGAATTGTTTTCTTTGCTTATGTGCATTGCAGTGGAAAATTTGAAGCCATGGACCTGAAAATGTCACGGGAAGTCTCCCTGCATTTTGTGTTTTTTTCTTCAGTTCTGATAATATTAAGCCGCTATGCTATTGGCGGTTCGCAAGAAGGACTTATTTTGCAGGAAATGAAGCGCGGGTTCGACGTTCCGTCTGGCGCGTTCAGTAACTGGAATGAGAATGATATTTCTCCGTGTAATTGGACGGGAATTGCGTGCGACGCCGGCGAAAAATTCGTGGAAGGAGTCGATCTTTCGAACACGGATATAATAGGACCGTTCCCCAGCGTCGTGTGCAGAATCGATGGTCTCAAGAAGCTCTCCTTGGCCAATAATTACGTCAACGGTTCGATTCCTGCGGACTTGGGAAGATGCCGTAAGTTAGAGTATTTGGATTTGTCGCAGAATCTCTTCGTCGGCCGACTCCCGGACTTTATCTCAGAGCTTTCGAGGCTCAAGCATCTGGATCTCTCCGGAAATAACTTCACGGGTCCGGTTCCCCCTGCATTTGGCCAACTGCCGGAGTTGCAAGTCTTAAATCTCTTCTCCAATCTTCTCAACACTACGATTCCCCCCTTTTTAGGCAATCTTCCGAATCTTTTACAGTTCAATTTGGCCTACAATCCTCTAACCGGAACTCTGCCTCCCGAGATCGGAAATCTGACGAGGCTGCAAAATCTATGGCTGGCGGACTGCAACCTCGTCGGAGAAATTCCGGAGTCTTTAGGCAATCTTGCTGAGTTAACAAACTTGGATTTATCCGTGAACCGGTTCTCTGGTTCGATTCCCGAAAGCATCACGAAGCTCGAAAAGGTTGTGCAGATCGAGCTTTACCAGAACAGTTTATCGGGTCCCATTCCGGTGGCCATAGGCGACCTAAAAAGATTAAAGAGGTTCGATGCTTCCACGAATATGCTCAACGGTTCGATTCCCGTCGGGCTGGGGAGCCTGAATCTAGAATCCCTGCATCTTTATCAAAACAATCTGGTCGGCGAAATACCTCAAGGCTTGGGTTCGTTTACAAGCCTCACCGAGATAAAGCTCTTCTCGAATAGATTAACAGGTATTTTGCCGGAGAACCTCGGCAGAAATTCGGAACTTCAAGCACTGGATATTGCAGACAACCATCTATCTGGAAGCCTTCCTCCGAATCTATG
>JASDQU011379192.1:0-23898 GCA_032191745.1 Picea mariana | reverse complement strand
CTGTCTCAGGGCAGCGATCATATGAGTTTCACAGGTTTTAATTAAATCCGTAGTTTGTCCATATTGTATGTTTGTGGATAAGGAATATCATAGCTGATAATTAGGTAGTCGATTTGAGTTATTATAATCATAGTTAGTATCTTGTATATATAAGTAGTTAGTAATTTCTAGTTAGATTAGTGTAGTTAGTTTAGTTTGCTTTATTAGTTTCTAGTTTCCTTTATTAGTTTAGTTATTTGTCTTTGTCTTATTAGTTTCTAGTTTCCATTTAGATTTCTTAGCTCAAATCATTTCTCTTTGGTTTCCATACGAGACCTTAGAGCGGCCAACGGAGCTGTTAAAATCGTCAGGGTGGTCCATTCCAAACGACTTGGGTTATTAGACAACCCCGGACCGGTTCCACTCTCCCAGTTGACGGATGGTCAGTTTGGCCCGTCAACAAATGGCGCTAGAAGGAGGGCCGACTGACAAGCTAGCCTTGTAGGAGATTTTATTTTTAAATGTATTCAATTCCCCCCATGGCTCCCTAAATCACTGTGTTGGAACATGCTTTCAACTTCTCATGACCCGATGTTCCCAACGAGACAGTCTCACGCTTGTCCAAACTCACCTTTGATGGTGAAAGCAATACATCTGCTAAAGACCACCTTAACAAGTTTTGGTGCAAGTGCATCAAGCATGACATCTCAGATTTAGGAGTTTTATGCAGACTTTTCGCTTTTACTTTTAGAGGTCGAATAAAACATTGGTTTGAATCCTTTCCAGCATGTCACATTTTTGATTGGTTTCAATTTGTAGATGAATTTCTAGATGCTTTTGAAATTTATGATTTTGATCAATTATGTGAAGAATTTCATACTTCGCTAATCAATGATGATCCATCTTCAGAAGCCTTTTTGACAAAAGTCTATCATATCCTCTGTAAATTTAATCTCGATGACATGTCATTGGCATTAAATCATTTCTATGATGCTTCCATCCCTTCCATCCAGTCATGTTCAATCACGAATGAAGAACCAATTGCAAATCCTATCACACAATTGCAAGAACAATCTTCTTCGCAAGAAGAGGAAAATTCTTCCGATAATGTTGAACAAGCCAGGGAAGTAGAATATGTTGATCAGGCTCTTATTGACAACCAAATTGGTTTTTCCTTTGAATCATTGTATTTTCAATCTAAGAATTGTATGGAAAATTCATTTCTGGCTCAAGGTGAATACCCTCATTCTTGTAACTCATGCTCTAATCAAAAATCAGTCATTGAAGAACACTTAAGCAATGAAAATCTTCTTGAATGTTCTAGTACTCCCATGAATCTGATTAGAGAAGAAGTTACGCAACTAGAAGGAGAAACTTTAAATCTTCATCCTCAAAATGCACTTTGTTCACAGGAAAGACTAGAGGCTTGTCACATAAATTTTGAATTATCTGTCACACAAAAGGCAAATCCAGATGATCATATTATGTTAAGAAATTCGTCACCAAAATAGAGTAAGAGTTTTAAAGAAAGTGAAGAGAATTGTCTTGAGAATACCATTATTGATTATCATAGTTCAAGAGATTCTTTTTATCTACTTATCTCTGATTCCTTTTATTCTTTATATCCTGATCTATTCCTAGATTCTGGTGGACTTGATACCTTACCTACAACATCCTTTTCTTTTCCACCACAATTATATTCTTTCGATATGTTAAATTTTGGTGAAGTCAGTTCCAAACTCAACATTGATAAACTTGGATTTGATGCTTGTTCACTTTCATCGCTCAAATGGGAAGAAGACATGTTGCGAGATAATTTTACACAGTTTATTGTTGAAAATAACGATGCATTACATATTATGGAAATAAAACATTCTGAGTTGCATATTCGTTCTTTGCTTAGCTCGAATCTTAATGATGATGCTTCACATTTTGAAATGATCAATCACATTGAAGGAAACATTCAAACCAATTATCTAACCGATTGCATGAATCCTCCTATGATGAGCTTTCCATCGATATATTCATTTCATCAAAGTCATGGTTGGCATCCGCATTTTTCTGACAGGATCTTAGGATGGCTTGAATATTCATATACAAAGAAATTTCACAATAAAGACAAAGTTGAGCTTGCTTTCTTTTTACCCAAGTATCTTGGAAGTAGACGTGATATGTTTCTTTTAGATCCTCCATGTGAAGAAGTTAATGAACACTTAGAGAATTGTAAGGAGGATGAGGCATTTCAGTCTTGGCTGATGGTTTTTCCATTTCCTCATGATCTTGACAAATTTTTCAAAACTACTTACACTCGCCCATGCCATTATGACCCTTATCATGACAAGATTGCGCAATGGCTGGAGCATTCATACAACAAGAATATCAAAGGAAATGGTAAGATCATGCTTACTTTATTTCTAGATGATGATTATGAAGGTAAGTGTGATATGTTTCTATCATTTGTTGATATATTACCATTCCTTTTACTAATGCTTGATCTTGTTTTCATTGCAGGATTAGAGTTACTTCGATGGCTACATTGGAAACATGATTTCACGTAGTATCCTGATTTGTTTAAAAGTTAGGGTAGGTTTAGGAATAGGTTTTTCTTTCAGTTTGATTTCTCACTAGTTTTGTTTTTAATAAATGCAGTCATGAACGCAAGTGGGCGCACCACGAGAACCATAATACGGCTATTGTCAGGGAAGTCCCCTTGATCTCTTTCTCTTTACTTCTAGTTGAATGTTTATTTTCAAAAAGCAATATCCTCATGAAAATCTTAAATGGAAAGTAAAGAGAAAAATGAATCTGAATCAACCCTAACCTAAGGCACTATGAGTAGGACTGATTTTCCATCATTCATGATTTTCCTACTTTCTTTCAGTTTCCCAGGGGATTGTCGCATGAGGTTTTCAGATGCACCTTCTGTGAATATTTGTTTTTTGGCTTTTGTTTGGATTTCTTTGCTTCCCAATTTTTTCTTCGCTGGTGTGTTTTGATTTCTCCCTTATGCTTGTCATTTTTGCGTGTTTTGAAACATATGCATGCTTATACACTGAGCCATTTAGACAAAGACCATGAGAAAATATCTTCGCTAAAATAACTTCTGAAAAGTTGTACGAACATCAGTGAGATATTTAAATGATGTTGGAAAATTTTGTTTGAAAGAAGTCGACTAATTGCGATCTCTAAGTGAAGTTTCTCACGGTTATCTTTATCTTTTTACGCTGTCCCTTTTCCGTAAAGGAATGACTCAAAAGAGGATGTCTCCCTGTCAAAGTAAGTTGTTTTAGAAATAAAACATTTCTGGAGATGAATTAGGACAGTATTTAATTCTGATGAGGTCTAAAACAAAACAAAAAATATATGAGAAAATATCAAGATTTTTCAGCATCACCCCGCTCAGCTATTTATAAAAGAAAAACAAAATAAAAAATATTAATAAGAGCTGTGGGAAGTGTTTGTAAACCCACCGGGATACTGAACAGGTCTACTGGCAGCGGGGAAATGCAAGCATGGCGCCAAGACAACTTCGCTGGGGTACTGAATAGGCCTGCTGGCAGCGAAGCAATGTCGGGTAAATGAAAATCTAAAAAAGAAAAGAAACCTCTTTAATGTTCTTTATCCCAATCTAGAACTTCTTGGCAGGATACAGACGTCCGAGTGGGTTAAATGGCAACCCTGTCGAGGCTATGGACGCCTGCTGGCAGCAGTGGCCATGCCAACAGTATTGAAGATTCTATCATAAAAATCATGACTTGCTGATCTTAAGATTGTTTTTGGTTTGCATCTTTTGAAACATCGCTGGAAAAGATAGTTGATGATGATGTTAGTACGATTTTTTGGTTGTTGTTTTTGAGTTGAAATTCTCTTTGATGTCCTGATCTGAATTCATTTCTTTTGACAGAGATAACTACTTCGCCCAGTGTGTCGCCATTGTTGGCAACCAATTAACATTTCTCCATTTTCCTGTAAGCTGCCTACACCTATGTCTTGCGAACATCAAGTTTTTCGTCGCATTTTCCAAATAGATGAAACTTTCATCTCTTGAGACCTTTGCATTCATTTGTCTTCGCTAAGTCTTCACGATTGTAAGCATGAAAATTTCTTCTTTCGAGGTCACATTTCGATCATTATCTGAACTGCCAATGCCTTTTGTGTCATTATGCATATTGCGCCTATCTTTTTATTGATCTTTACATGATCGGCAATGTCCTTTGATCGGTTTTCATACTTCAATGGATTATATAACTCGGTTTTATTGAAGACATTTAGCCTTTGGATTCGCATTTTGTGATTTGCCTAAATTGCATGGGGGTCCTGATTTATCTTTTGTAACCCTTATTGTTGATCCTTATCATAACTCCTGGCATATCAATTTTATGTAATTTCGATCTGACACCTTGGTCAAACGTTTGATTAATGCATTGGCAAATACATGATTTTGGGGTTTTGAACTTCATATCGGATGTTTGAACATTATGGTATAACACTCGCACGCATTGGTATACTCATTGGACCTTATTATATCAATTGTGTGGTTGAATTTCATTTGATTTTTGCAATGCATTAGTATTTGGATTGGCTTCTTATTGGCCTACTCAACCTTTGGTTTCATAAGATATATGGATATTCATGCATACATTTTAATATAATGCCTATGGCTATTGTTGTAACTATGGATATTGGTGGTTACATTGGTGCATAGTTGAGTTTGGTATTGATTTCACTGTTGGTGGATTAAAAACTTTGGTATAACATTGATTGCGCATGCACTTACCATTGTTCATTAGTCAGCCAATTGATGTAATTGTTGAGCTGTGTTGTAGGGGATATTACAGCTGTAAACACCGGCCTCCTTACCAGCAATTACGCTATTCCTCATTTGCCACGCTCATGCTCACTAATATGATGGTTTCCTTAGATTCATAAATCGTACTGAGATCCCAAGATGGTCTGAGATGGGTTCCTGTTTTACAAAATGAATTCCCAAGGATGATGATATTGCAGCTGTTCCATCTCAGGTTGTAAACACCAAACCTATGGTTAGGTTGTTTGGATCTGAATTATGTCCGTTTACATCACGTATTTGGATTGCTTTGCAATGTAAAGGTGTTGATGTGCATGATGTGAGAGATAAGAAGATTGGAATCGCTTGCTTTCATAAGACCAGATGTGAATTTTCCCATCCTTCAGTATGGATTGGACGCGATTTTTGGGTCTTCTGATGTCATTTTGCAATAACATTGAAACAAAATTTCCGAATCCACGTCTGGTTCCTGACGGACCCATGGATGATATAACTTTAGATTGGGTGGTTTATATTCGGGATATTTTCTCGCCATTGGCACGGCAGGAACTACAGCTGAAGCTTGAAACGTCATTTGCAATATTGAATGGGGGAATTATGGAATACAGTAACAGGGGACATTATTTCTTTGGTAATGTTTTTAGTCTGGCATATGTGCATTTTATCCCATTTATTTATATGGCATTCCCATTGCAACATTTCAGAGGAATTGAAATCATTCCAGTGCACTCTCACCTACAGAATTATCGTAGACAAATGCTGACCTTCCCCTTTTATCGCCCTATTCAAATTGACATGGATTTGCTAGTTAGTTCTATTTCCAAAACCTTAGCTGAAAGGGCACCCCCTTCACTCGTGACATTGACAGTTTTGCAACATAAGAGAATTATGTGCCACATGGAGAAGGTCGTTTGCTTTGCAGATCAATCAGCTGTGTCCAAGAAAGAAGGGTTTAAGGTTATAGATCCGGCCAAGGGAAGTATTGCCATGCAAATAAAAAGGTTGTCAAAAAGCTATACACAGCTTGTGGATTTGATGCAGGAACATGCTCAAATGGAAGAGCAAATTATTTTCCCTGCTCTTGAAAGTGTCGATAGAGGTATTACTCAACTTGCAAATGATGAACATGCACGAGATTTCCCACTAATGAATGGCATCCATGGACAGATGAAAACAGTTACAGTTATGGAAGCTGGTAGCCCAGATTGTAGTCAAGCTCTGCTTCGGATTTCTGTGAAGCTGAGGACATTACAGGCTCACTGTATGGAACACTCTGCTAGTACGGTGTCATGTTGAAATTGATCTGATGGGGGTGTACAGGCCTAAAAATTTTAATGTTGATCTATTGGCATATTCTCCATCGGCTGGTGAGGCTTTGACTGGTAAGTATACAGATCCTGATTGTATAGTAGCAAAGAAAGGGAGGTTTAATCTCTTTCCAAGATACAAGCTACTGGGCGTCTAGAGGCAAATCAATACAAAAGATTGGCTAAAGAAACACTCTTACATATGGACGAGATGGGACCCCAGGTAACTCTCATGAGATTCAAGCAGGAGATTACTCTGTTTCCAGAAAAACGAACAAAGAACCTACAAAAGGTATTCAAAAGAATCTGCTGATCTACCAGGTGGCTCATCATTGGAGCTTGATTCAAGTCACAAAGGTGAAATGAGAGAAGCACACAACACTGTTTCAGGAACCCTTGGGAATAGATCTGTCTCTGAAATTGCTGTAAATGATTATACACAGCAATTTGCCTACTTTGAGGATAAAGAAGATGACAATGGTGGATCTGGCAGCGTGGAGTGCAGTGGTTGATTATACCCCTAGTGGAGACTGTGAGTAGTGTTGTTTTATTTAAATTGACATTTTTGGTTTGGATCACAGCAGTAATATGGATCTGCACAGCCCACCAAATGGGTCAGATATTCTACCAGTGTGATTACCAAACAAAGAAAGATAAAATCAATACTTAACAAATTAACACCTCAAAACTTGGATAGACTTTTTGTACAGTTCAAAGAAGGGAACATTGATTCTGCGCTTTGTCTTACTGGAGTGATGTCTCAGATTTTTGACAAAGCCCTGATGGAGCCAACATTTTGTGAAATGTATGCAAAATTTTGTGTCCAATTAGTTGCCGAATTTCCTTAATTTTATAAAGACAACGAAGAAGTTATATTCAAGAGAGAAATCATGAGCGATTGTCAAGAAAATTTTAAAGGCTGCAATGCATAGGAGAATGCTAGGAAACATATGGTTTATAAGTGAGCTTTACAAAGGAAGCATGTTGACTATAAGAATAATGCATGAATACATCAAGAGATTGCTTGGAGAGTACCAAAATCCAGATACCGAGCATGTAGAAGCTCTGTGCAAACTTATGAGCACTATTGGTAACATGATTGATCATCCAAAGGCCAAGGAGTACATTGATGCATACTTTGATAGGATGGCACAAAATTGGATTTGGAATGTGAGAAAGGCAGTGAAAAATCATGGAATTTGGAAAATTTGTCAATGCTGAAGCTGCTGGTGTATGCTTTGGATCTGGTGGCAAGATTTTTTATCTTTTCCCTACACTCAATTCTAGATGGATTTTGTTGCATTCATACTAAAGATTTATTTGATTTTTGTTTTGATTAAAATAGATTCAATTAGGATTTAGTTTGTTCTAAATTAGCATAGTAGTTTTGGTTTGTTGTGATTTAAATATTTTGTTTTGTTTTAATTAGTAATCAAATATTTATTTGAATATATTTCTGTCAGATTTGGATTAAAAGAGTTCTGTTTTAAGATTAGATTAGCTACATAATCGTTTGGTTCTGTTATGTAGTCATAAAAGTTGATTTTTTTGATGATTTTGCAACTAAAATATCATTTAAACTTGTCCATTTTTGTCCTTGTTCAGGTACTTGCGAATTTCAATGACCAATGGGCAAGCTGTGGCTATTTGAGAGATGTTTTAGTGATGCAGTCTTGTTATGGATTGTTAGCTTTAGTTAGTTTTGGGAGATATCTTCCCAGATTTTTGTAAAACAGTTTCAACTCCCACAAGGATGGTTTTACGTTGTGGAAGAGCTTATAAACGCTGTTCATTTTTGTAATAAGGGAGCATCCTCAGTTGGGGAGAACAAGGATATGGAGTTCTGATTCAAACTAGAGCAGAATTGGTGTTTTGTCATAGCTTTTGCTTTTCAATATATCGACACTTTGTTCCATGTTTTGTATATCAGCTTGTTTATGGTTTAGTATTGCTTTAGCTATCTAAATCAAATGCAAATGATATAATCTTATTATTGTTATCCATATTTTGTTTCTTCCTAAATCGATAAAAGAACATAACAGTTGTTGATTCATTTTATGAATGATAGCTTTGTCTTCTTCATAGGCTGAATTGTTATATAAGTTTTCTGCATTATAGGTTTCCCTTTTGCACGAGATTTATCATCATAAAACTGTTATGATTTCTTTTATGTCTTGTTTGTCCTGTAGCATACTTCAAGAAGCAGCACAACTGATCGTTTTCGAGAAGCTTAAGGATTAAATGGTGTGAATTTCTTCCTCCAACCAGCTTAGGAAGCAATCTTACACAGGGTAGACTTGGAGCGTTTCCAGGTCAATTAGTTAGATATTTACTGTTTCAATCAAGTAGTTTAATATAAATGATAGATTAGTTAGATTTATATTACATTATTTAGTTTCAGTAATATATATTAGATTGTCTAATTTCAGTTATCTTTCTTTCCCTTTCATAAATAAATACAAAAATCAAAAAGAGATTCTTGGCTGTCTCAGGGCAGCGATCATATGAGTTTCACAGGTTTTAATTAAATCCGTAGTTTGTCCATATTGTATGTTTGTGGATAAGGAATATCATAGCTGATAATTAGGTAGTCGATTTGAGTTATTATAATCATAGTTAGTATCTTGTATATATAAGTAGTTAGTAATTTCTAGNAAATAAATACAAAAATCAAAAAGAGATTCTTGGCTGTCTCAGGGCAGCGATCATATGAGTTTCACAGGTTTTAATTAAATCCGTAGTTTGTCCATATTGTATATTTGTGGATAAGGAATATTATAGCTGATAATTAGGTAGTCGATTTGAGTTATTATAATCATAGTTAGTATCTTGTATATATAAGTAGTTAGTAATTTCTAGTTAGATTAGTGTAGTTAGTTTAGTTTGCTTTATTAGTTTCTAG
This sequence comes from Picea mariana, assembly GCA_032191745.1. NCBI lineage: Eukaryota > Viridiplantae > Streptophyta > Pinopsida > Pinales > Pinaceae > Picea > Picea mariana. The sequence continues at coordinate 14,903 of JASDQU011379192.1, read as the reverse complement.
TTTCTTTTATTAGTTTAGTTATTTGTCTTTGTCTTATTAGTTTTTAGTTTCCCTTTAGATTTCTTAGCTCAAATCATTTCTCTTTGGTTTCCATACAAGACCTTAGAGCGACCAACGGAGCCGTTAAACTCGTCAGGGTGGTCCATTCCAAACGGCTTGGGTTATTAGACAACCCCGGACCAGTTCCACTCTCCCAGTTGACGGACGGTCAGTTTTGCCCGTCAACACAACCTTAACGATAACCATCTATTGGAGGACCATTTTCACGAAACTCATATATCTCAACAAAGAGAAAATATTCTCAACGACCATTAGGAGAAAATCGACGTTGTTCAATTCAATTTAATGGATTAATGGAACATGTCCATGTCCAACTGACGGTGTTTGGGGAAAAGACATAGTCGTGGTGGATCAATATATATGATTCATACATGCAACTGAAAAAATATATATGAGTTTTTTCAAAATCCATGGGAATTTGTGTTCTAGATTAAAATTTTTATTTTATCTTTAAAATTTTAAGTCTATTTTAAAAATTAAAATTAAAATTTTTATTTTGTTTTTTATTGTGGGTTTAAAAATGTTTGTGCATCTTAAAAATATAAATTAAAAATAAAAATAAAATTAAATGATTGAAATGAAACTTTATTATATTAAAGAAATATAAAATATAAATGTATTTGGCAAATTGGAATTTGTCACTTTTTATTCAAATTCCTTCATTTTCATGCATAATTGACTTTGTATGGACAAACATGATATGCCATAATTTTCAATCTTCCAAATCCCAATTTAAAAATTTTGTTAAATCACTCTTGAGCTAAGTCACCTGACACGATGACACGGGACATGGAGGACACGGAAATACGAGTGTCTGACACATGAAATTTTGACCTCAAAAATAGGACACGGAGGACACACACACACACACACACACACACACACACACACACACAGATATATATATATATGAAAATAAATTGAAAATTACACATACAAAAATGAAATTTAGACATAAAGATTCATATTTTGTTAGAAACTAGAAGATTTACATGATACAAAAATTTAAACATGTAACATAAATGATAAATCATGATTCATTATAATTTATACGGTATACATTCAACATTGTAACATCAATGATGATAAAATGACAAACATTGAAGTTTGAAGTTTGAACATACAAGAAATTAGAACCATTAGCTACATCCTGCAACATTCTCTTTAAGTCATCAAAATCAAAATGTATTACAATGTATAGATACTAGATAGTAATACTGAGTCAGAGTCACTAACACTATAGGTGGGAAGGCCAATGGAAAATACAAAATAGGCATAGGGTAGATACTAGAACCGACAGCGTAGATGGAAGAACTATCAAGACTCAGTAGTACTAGTCCTCCATGACATAATCATCAATATCAGTGTCCTCACCATAGCTCTCCTCTCCATCCTCCTCCCCTATATCCAATGCAATATGTGCATATGATGTTGTGGAGGATGACCCCTCAAGAGGATCACCATCATCAAAAGTGACTAGCTCTAGAACTGGATCATTAAGATCCAAGTTGGCTAATGCCAACTCAACACTGTTTTCTAAACCCATATCATCAGGAAACACATCCCAAATCTTTGTCTTTCCCTTCACCCACTCTTCTCTCTGCTTGTAAATAAGATGGATATTTTAGTGCACATACACCATTGTCTCTACCCTGGACTACTCAAGCCTACTCTTCTTCAAAATGTACAAATTCTGATATGTGCTCCAATTCCTCTCGCAACAAGAGGATGAAGTAACCTAAGAGAGGAGCCTCATGGATAACTGTTGTAGAAGAGGGCATGTTTCCCCATGAGTTACCCACCAAGCATAGGGATTCTTATCCCCACTGTCTCTGAGCACATCATAGCCTCCAAATCTTCCAATTCCAATGGAAAACTCTATGAAGCCCTCCTCCACGTCATCAAGGTATTCTCTATCCTGAAATATAGGCCTCCAAAATTCAGGACACGTGTCACTAAATCGAGAAACTATCCAGATTCATGTTTGACACAAATTTGGGTAGTATCACATGTGAAGGACACGACCCAAATTTTTGTCGGACACGAATCTAGTCGAATTTGTGTCCCCACGTAGGATTCGGGATAGGGGGGGATTTTGAACGAATCATGTTTCATAGCACTTGAGGTTTTACTCTCTCCCTCAACATTCCAATATTAGAGACTGGTTATTGGAATGTTATTTCAAAATGGAATAAATTGTTATCTGACATCACGTTGGTCCCTATTCGGTTCTTGCAAACCCATATGTCAAATGGAAGACAGTGTGTGCATTAACCAAATTTGGGGGCGAATCGAACTCTTTCAAACTTTTAACACTGAAGGGTTAAAAAATCTATTCAAGCTAATAATTAGAAGTTTGAATTGCTCCTAAACAATACACCATAAAAGTTAAATCTAGCTACGAAAAATGACCGCAACATGAAACTGAAAAGCCATAAATTCAATCCACGGGGAAAACACATTAAAATTGAAATCAATTCAAGATGGATCACAAACTATTTATCTCTCATTGCTTGTCATATCGTAGGACCATGGATTTTGAGAATTCGACGAGTTGCAGAACGGTGGAAAAATTCACAAGAAATCAATGAGTTGACCATACTCACTTCTTTAATCAAGTATGATCTAATGAGCGCTGAAACCTGGGAAAATTCACAAGTTATATATAATTGAGCCCCAGTTTTCTATAAAATAATGCATTAGGGCAACAGAGGTGAGGGTCGTTATGGTGGCATGGGTTGTTGTGGTCTTCGCAGACATTTTGGGGATTTTTCGAGTTTTCCAGACTCTTTTGTTGGATTTGGCTTGTTTAGCGGAGGTGGCATTGATAGAGGAGGGTGAAGCTTGGTGGAGGAATTTATGATTGTAAACTCTTTACTTGAGCAACATTTTGGGATTTTGTAAATGGTACCATTAGAAGATTCCCAATGCTTGCAGTGACAAATTGGTTTGTTTTTAGAGATCAAGATACACAGTTAGGGGTCCAACCAGATAGGTTTTTCAGATTTCCAGCCATAGAAAGTATAGGGTTGGAAAAAAATATAATTTCTTGAATATTTCCTTGGGACGGATATTTCACCAAGCCTGTAGAAGAAAACTGGGCAAAATCCACTTCAATGGAACTTAAAAATCGAGTTCTTCACTCAAGCCATCCAAACCTGTTTTTGGTATTGGAAAGCCATATTCAGTTATTGTGTAGATCGTTCTCAAAGGTGCAAAAATTAGATCCTTTGCATGTATGTTCGGAAAACTAATTTGAAACTTTCCATGTTTTACTGCAAAAATCTTTGCCCAAGAACTTGTTTTAGGAGCACATGGATCTTGCTCTACATTTGTACTGGTTGGTCGAACCATCCTTTTACCAGATTCCGATGTGATTGAATTTTTTTTTTTCATTTTATCTGTAATGAAATTCAAAATGGACAAATCTTTTGCAAAATTTCACAATAACCACATCAAAACAAAAGCAATGACCAAATATCTTTGAAATTTGCCATTGATAAGAAAACAAATCAGATAATGAACAAAAGTTGGTGCAAAAACATTCAATTCACAGCATTTTCAATGCAAATTGAAGTAAATTCATTTAAATCGAAATCTTGAACGAATGTAATGTACAGGAAAAAATGGAAATCCACTAATTAAACCTTATTTTTTTTAAATATTTACGAATCTTTTTAAATATTTACAACAAACAATTGCATGATCTCTTTTTTGAACATGTAACATTGATCAAGATTATTTTGAGCATGTAACATCGATCAAGACATAATCAAGATTATTTTGAGCATGTAACATCGATCAAGGTTGGAAAATTACCATTTGAAGGTGATCTGAGGTCGAATTTGAACAAATTCGCACTCATCCTTTCCATTCCAACCACAAAACTGATATTGCAATATCCAATAACTTAAGCGTTTAAGTAAAATAGATACTACAAAAAAACTGACGCCACAAAGAAACCAACAACACAGAAACCAACATTGTAATATCCAATCACTTCATTGTTTAAGTAAAATAGATACTATAGAGAAACCGAAAGCAAACAACTCAATAGATAAGCGACAGGTGAGCACTTCGTGGAGAATATTGCATTGAAAATCCTGCAAACAACAAGTTATATCCTGCAGTTTGAACCAGGATATGTTGGAGGCAGTAGCAATTTGATATGATCTAATTCTCCTAACCGATGTCTAATCGAATCCTATCATGACAGACAAGGAGGTATGAAATAAAAGGAGGTCTTACATACAACAAAGGAGGTCTGACAGTAGAGGAGGCCCTACAGACAACATAAACATAGGGATAGGTAAAAAATGATGTGAAATAAGATGGTTTTCCAAAACCTGTCAATTTGTTGATAGGTTTTTTACAAAACCTCTTTATTTAATATAGATATGGGTGAAATCATGAAGATGGGTAACACTTTTTCTTGTTTTATGAGAAAAAATTTTGTATTTTCACAAGTTCTTCAACTTCCGGCATACAGAAGTATTTTTTTATTTATAATTTCACTTTAGAGTAAAAAACAAACTTGTGAAGAATTTTGTTATCTTTCCAATGACTATTTTTCAATTTTTTTATCAAGATTTGATATGTCAATTTGACAATTGTTTAACAATATGTTCCTTAAACATGAAAGGAATGATAATGAGTTATTTTTTCCCACAACAATGTATCTATTATTAAACTTATGTTTTTAAAAAATGAAATATACTGCAAAAATCTACAAAGACTCTATTTTATTATGACTATAATTTTGAGGATGGATATTATAATTTCTAGAATTTTTTTAAGTTGACCAAGCTGAAAACATTGCAGATTTTAAACACATGTTTTTCTACACCTTGTATCTATCTTGATTTTTACTTAAAATCAAAATCTAAATATACACTTTTTTGGATTTTGGTAAAACTTTATGGCTAGGTTCACCTCCTCCTTCCACATTCCATTTTTTTATATCTGAAATTATATGTGAAAGAGAGGATGATGATTTATTTTACAAAAAATAATGTGTTGGTGGAAATAAATGTGATCGTTGTGGAAATCTAAGTTTGTTTCATTCTGTTATAGCAAGATTTGTCTCACCATTGCTATCTTTCACAGAGGGCCTTTTTCCATTTCCCTATGCAGACTTTTAATCCCTTTTTGATGAATCTAGAGCTAAAAATATACATTTTTCCACATATACACTCTCTAACTGCTATGCAAGATGTGTATACGCTTATTGCTCCATTACAGCTCACGTATATCAGGATTTGTGCCAAAAAATACAAAATGAGTCCGGGTTTCCATGTCACGACAAATGACCTTTGATCCTTAGCCTTCCATACACTAAAATCATTCCGACTCATCCCTTAAGTTGCATCCTGGACGCTATAAGAGCACAATTTTGAACTATGGAAAAAAAAGGAGAAAGCATTCAACTTTGAGAGTAAAGTTACTCTGGATAAATTACTTCATATTGAGTCTACATCCCTTTGTCCCTCAAGTCTAAACACAGTTCTCAGCCCCCTATCTCTTCCCTTATTATTGAGAGGATCTCTTGGCCTCTTTCTCATGAGCTTGCCTTTGATGGAGGATTGAAGTGGTGGGGACCCAGTTGGAAGGAACTTGGCTTCTTGGTTTCGAACCGTGCCAACACAGAAGTCTGTAATGTTGACACCTCTGTTGATCAATTATTAATAGAAATACTCATTTCCCATCCTATTGGTGTCTTGCAAATATATGATTATTATCCATGGGCGTGTTTGTAATGCTTATTAATGGATTATTCTATCTGATGTGCTAACCCCTTTTATATCATCACTATATACTTGCTTTGCTTGTTTGTTGAGAACTTCTCGCAGGTATAAAGCTTTGGGTCAAAATTCTCAACGGTGGAACATCATCAAACATTGGATCGAGGTAGGCCTCTTTCTTATATTGCACATTAGTTTATATAGAATATGTTGGAATTGAGTTGATTTTTGGAGTCATACCTATCTGTTGTAGTTTACCCTTAGCCATAGAGAGTTTTTACCTTGTAATAGAAATGGCGACTCCACTGGGGAGAGATCTTCCTTCTAAGGGTTGAATTACTTTTTCTTCTTACATTGCTTTTTTTCCTTTATATTTCTTGTCATATCATTGCTTGAGTGATCTCGTTCACTCTGAGTCTGAGTTTTCAGCCTTTTACGCTTGCCTGACCTTGTTTTAAAGCATATACACCCTTTTTGTCTTGACAGTCGTGTATACACGCTTGTTGTCTCACTACAAGAAGAATATATACGCCATGTTCCCCTGAAAAATCGTGTATACCACTTCCCCTTGCTTGTTTTCTTGGTTGAGTGACTGTTGGGTAGGATTTAAAGATTGCTGAGCCTTTTTAGGTCACTGTAGTGCCTGTTGAGATTATCTAGAATGACAGGAAACCTGTTCGGAGTTGAATTTTTGGGTGTAGTCTTTCTCTTTGTTTTTAATTTTTAATTTTTCCTTAGTTTCTGGGTTGTTTTCTTGGCTTCCTGGTATTCTGCTTGAGTTACTGCTTTTATACACTATAGAATTCATCTGTCAAGTTGCTTATCAGTCCATGCATTTTCTTTTTAGAATATTGAAAATACAGAAAAATAGGCATTTTGCATTGATTGGCATTTTTGTCTTTGAGTTTTCATCATTAGCTTAGCCCATTTAGCGAAAGATCATATTTTACTTCTGAATTGCAGATTTGAAATTGAAGACTGCACTTTTTTTATTAGCATATCATTCATTGAAAAGTTAAAGATAGACTTTGCATTGTATCCATATTTATTTTCTGGCAGAGTCATAACACCATGAGTTTCATTTCCATACCTTTTTGAGTAACCACGGCCAATAAAATTTACACTTTAAACTAAAATTGATTAGTCATGATTTTATTTTTAGGGTGCACAAACTAGCTTAGGATTTAGTGCCTTGGAATAGGATTTTGTGAGTAAACTTCTCCAAGGCAATTAAATCAACATATGTGTCTGAGACAGGGAGTTGAGAATTCTATTGTATAATTGGTAATATCAGGAGGCTCCACTCACACTGGAGTTAATCACAAAGTCGCGTGAAGTTAGTTGAAGGGATAACCCCTGGATACTCACCTAGCGTCAGAGATATTTCTGTGGATTTATTCGTATTTGGGGATCTTGCTAGTGCGCATACCTCTATCAGAGGCAGTGCTTTCAAGGTTTTGGGCTTTGCTACCCTACCCATACGGTGATCCGGACTTACAACTACTTGCCTGTGCATCGGTTATATAGTGGTTTATTAGTTGCTTGACTTAGGTATCTCATAGGTTACTTGCACGGGTTATTCTGCTTGTACCCTGAGTCAGATAAGGGTTAGAAAACACACAGCCTTTATGGAGGATTAGCTCTCAAGGGGGATCTGACCGACTAGTTGTTAATACCACGAGGGCCCTTATAATTGATTCTATTACCTCCAAACTTTAGCGGGGAGTCTCAGGTCCCTCTTGGATGAGACATACCTTCTTTAGCAAGGGAGGCCACTCAGCCACTTTAACCCGTTTGCATGCATATTGGTCATTTGACTTTTTGGTATGCTCTTTGATTATTAGTTGACCATAGGTTTTCATGTCGAGCCTTTATTATCATGGATAGTGGAGTTCCTTTTGCTCCCTTGTTTACTGCTACCCCCCCATGACGTTCATGGGGGGAAATCCATCCATTTTTTATAATGGTATGCAAAACTATAACACTTAGTCTGCACCTTGGGTCTCTAACCAATTTTCTATTGAATTTCCTTCCCCCATCCAGCCCTCGCCTTGGCCCACATATATGAATCCTAGCATTGGACCCGGGGGCACCATGGCTCCAATGCCTACTTCTTCATTTGATATGAGTCATGTCCCCATGAGAGGTTGGAACCTTCCTCCCTACGGATCCAATACTAGCTATGCCCTTTCACGAGCCGGTACTCAGATGGGTGCCTATCCCACTTATTACCCCCCACCCATGTATCTTTCATCCACCATGTCAATTCCTTCAAACACTTTTTCCATGATAGGTGCTCAATTACCACCAAGTCTTTCACATGGAGAGAACCAGTTTTATGGTTTAGGCTACCCTCTTTATGGGACCCCTTCACAAGGAGGCAACATATATCCTCACTCAAATAATCCTTATCCTACCTCGGTCTCTTCACATACCCTAGTGATGATGCCCGTCCAAACCTCATCAAACCATTTTGGCATGAACCAACACCTTTCTGGGTTGGGGCAAGAGGTACACCAAGATCCTTCCTGGATTGCAATTTTTCAAAATCAATCTTTCCCCAGACCATGGACTCAAATGCCACCATCTATCTCCATCCCAGTCACTAGAAGTCATACTGGTGCTCTGTTGCCAACCTCTGCCATTCATGTCGGCGATGGGTTGACTTCTTCTACAAACTACGTCGACAACTTGCCCCCAACCTCTACCAATTATGTTGGCGGCACCATTATTTTTTCCCCGAATCATAGCCATGTCACAGCTCTCGCTTCTATTCATCATACAAGAGATGACTCTCTTTCCCCCGCTAGTTACATCAAGAAGCCTAGAAACCTCAGACGTGAGCCTAAATTATTTTACAGGACTTGCAAAGGAAGTCACCTTACTCATTTGTGTCTAATTAGTGTCGAGATACTAGAAGCATGGGTTTCACCCAAGAGACCTTCTAATTTTGAGGCATCTGTGGTTTCTCTTCATACCACTTCTCCCTTTATCGTCTCGTTGGTTCCACTGATGCAATCTTTTCCCGACCTCACCCCCTTTGTTAAGGGTGAAGCATCTCTTGCCCCCGTTACTATGCATCTTCTTCAACCTATAATGGAAGTGGCCATGCCAGTGCAATCTCTGGTCAACCCTAGTCTCCGTGAAGAGAATGACGCACCTTTCAACCATATCATCAACATTTCACACCTTCCCCCTTATGAACGAGAGAGACTTATTCTTCCCCCGAATGCTCTCCCTCCAAGTCCTGACGAGGTTCCTTTTGATTGGGATGACCTGATGGGACATCCCATTCCCCCACCTATGTATTTTTCATTAAGAAACATTATTTAAACCATCACGGAGACTGTATCCTCCATTATCACCTTCTCCTCCTTGACCTGGAAAGCCTTGGGTTTTTCCAAGCTCTTGTTGGTTATCCGTAGGATACTGACTTTCGGCAGAAAGCCAGGATGGGAGCCTTGTCCTCCCCCTTTACACGTTGATTAGACTCCCAATAACGAGTCTCAGTTAAGCTCTTTTATGACTCGTCCAAAAACTAAAAAGATCGTCAAGTTATTTGTGCCTTTCACACTCGTTAAAATTGGATTTGAAAGATCACGAGTCCTAGTTAAGCTCTTTTCTGACTCACTATCAAAAATAGAAAAGATTGTCGAGTGAACTTGTCTTTTTCACACTCGTAAATTGGATTTTAAAAGACGTCTATTTGGCACAAGTTTACCCATTTTTCACACCAAGTATACTAAAATACATAAAAAATGACATTTTTTTGCATTAAGTTGTGATTGCATCTCATGCCCTCACTTGTTGTATTGAGCCTTTAGTCGGTTCTTGCTTTGCATTATAAACCGTTGCCTAAGCAGTTTGCATCCTCAACCAAGAAGAGCCTTGTTTTTATCCTTCACAATTTGACACCCTATACTCTAGAGAGAATATCACCCCGAGTGTCCATCTCCCACATGCATTTCCTTGCATTGAGAATAGGTACGTTCCACTGTTGGAACTAGTTTTGCTTACTTGTGACACTCATTCCCTCCTCTGTATCATAGCATTCATTTGTTATGAAAAAACAAAAAAAGATAGGCGGGAAGGGAATACTATATTGTAATTGGCAGCAGTCATGTCGCCCTTGAATAGAGCACAAAGTTATTGAGTCCGCGTGTCATCATAATTTTGGGTTTAGCATGGCCTTAAGAAGATGATCCCGCTACAAAGTTTTCTCTACCGAAAGGTTACTCTTCCATTCCCTATAAAGAAAATTATTGATGTCTCCTACATCCAATTGTCACATCATTGAGTCCATGTTGCCGAAGTTCACCATATGTCTCATGATCTTGTTCAAAGGAAGTCTATCAACCTGTGTCGGCCACTCCTCAGAAATCTTGACTTTGTATTTCAGCCATACCCTCAGTTTGCCTCAGAATCACATGATACTTTGGTCTTATCATGCACCTTGGCCCTACTTTCATCATTGGTAGGTCACCTTGAACCCAACAATCAACATTGGTCATTGACTGGGTGGTTTCCATTGTGTTCGACGGCAAGACATCTATTCACACTTTGGGATTCATGTAGTGTCTTGGATGTCATTAGCCTTATTGGTGGTTTCCTCGCCTTTGTCAAGAGTTTTTCATCATTGGATGCTATTCAGAGGGTCCTTTTTGTGTACCACTTACATTTGACACACGTGAAAGACACACAGGGTTGTTGGTTCGTAAACATGTTCTTTGTTCGATCTCCACCAAATCATGAAGCTTCTGCTTTGTTCCTCGTGCTGACTGATGAGAGATGCCTCAATTCTCTCCTTTCAGCGGGTCTCCTTCCATCGACTTCAACTCATTTATTCTAGATATGGGACCTATAGTTTTATGAGTACCTTGAGGCTTGTCATCATTAGTGGCAGGCTCTCTCACCATTGACAGATGGGAATACATCAATGTCTCATGATGAAAGGATCTCTCAAGTGTTCGACACCAACTCCTTTATTCACATTTGTAGAGATGTACTCAGTGCTTTGATACCTACTTTCATCATCGGTAGGTTGTCTTGAGTTTGTTAACAGCATACTTCAATGACTGGTAATCAAACGATGTCTCATCGTGTTCGACCTCAACTCATTTATTCACATGTTGTATACTTGCACCATTGGAGGATAGTGTAGAAGACGTGAAAACATCACTATGTCACTGCAGATTTCCTGAGATGCTGCTTCCATTTCATTGGACCAGTACCTATTTGACTCCAATGATCATGGGAGATCAGATTGTACTACATGGTATACAGATATCTTCAGATTGATTTTTGAGACTGGTTTCACTGGGCCTTGTTCGGGACTATGAAAAATTTTGGCATATAACCACATTTGTATTTTCCTATTCATGGCCATGAACACTTGTTTGGTATATTTTTCACATGGATCTACATTGTATTCTTGGCATCCATGTATGCAAAGTCAGTACATAATGTAATGAGCAATTGAGTTCGTGCAGTTGGTTCTCTACCACTCCACTTCTGGGTTATTTATAATGTATTTTGGTCATCGCAGATACTCCTCTGATCTCACACATTATGGGGCATTAGTTATAGAAATATTTGTCTCACCATTTCTATCTTGTACAAAGGACCTTTTTCCATTTCCCTATGTAGAATTTTTATCTCTTTTTGATGAATCCAGAGCTAAAAATATACATTTTTCCACATATATGCTCCCTAACTGCTATGTAAGATGTGTATACATTTGTTGTTCCATTACAGCTCGTGTATATCGAGATTTGTGCCAAAAAATAAAAAATGAGGCCAAGTTTCCATGTCACAACAAATGACCTCTGATCCTTGGCCTTCCATATACTGGAAACGTTCTGACTCAGCCCTTCAGTTGCATCCTGGAGGCTATAAGAGCACAATTTCGAACTATGGAAAAAAAAATGGAGAGAGCATTCAACTTTGAGAGCGAAGTTACTTTGGAGAAATTAATTCATATTGAGTCTACATCCCTTTGTCCCTCAAGTCTGAACATAGTGTTCAACCCCCAAGATCTTCTTTTATTATTGAGAGGACCTCTTTGCCTCTTTCTCATGAGCTTGCCTTTGGTGGAGGATTGAAGTTGTGGGGACCCAATTGGAAGGAACTTGGTTTCTTGGTTTCAAACTGTGCCGACATGGAAGTCTGTAATGTTGACACTTTTGTTGATCAATTATTAATAGAAATACTCCTTTCCCGTCCTATTGGTATCTTGCAAATATATGATTATTATCCATGGGTGTGTTTGTAATGTTTATTAATGGATTATGATATCTGATATGCTAACCCCTTTTATATCATCACTATATATTTTATTTTCTTGTTTGTTGAGAACTTCTCGTAGGTATAAAGCTTTGGGTCAAAGTGCTCAGTGGTGGAACATCATCAAACGTTGGATCGAGGTAGGCCTCTTTCTTGTATTGCACATTAGTTTATATAGCATATGTTGGAATTGAGTTGATTTCTGCAGTCATACCTGTCTGTTGTGGTTTACCCTTAGCCATAGAGAGTTTTTCCCTTGTAACACATTCAAAGTATCATATTGATATGAATGATCAAACATTTTCTAAGATAATAGTCAATTGGAAGAGATACAAATATATCAACAACACGATTTCACATTCTTCAAATGTTATTTCCAAAAGGATTGATTTGAAGGTAAATAAAATCTGTGTGATAGATTTTTTGAATTTTGAGTAAGAAATTTATAAATACACCAAGAATTCACATAGAGATCGATGGCAAGATCTACAATTCAAACAATCCAGTGAAGTGTTTCCACCAGGGACAGTTTTGTTTGTAGTTGATTTTGCAGAGAATTACACATTTGCTGCACAAAAAGAAATACAGAGTGAATATTATCATTCTGATCAAGTCACGATATTTTTCCTCGTTCTATATAGACATGCTCAACAAAGTCTTGATAACATAGAAAGCACCAACGACAATTGACATGTTATTAAATAATATCACTTTTATATAAGTGATGATCGACCACACGACACACATTGTGTACAACATTGTTTTGATAAATTTTATGATTCATTGAAATAAAGAGAAATCGGATTTGATCGACATTGGATATGGTCATATGCATATGTGAGTTAGTTCAAATCTTCACGATCATTCTATTTTTTATGTCGTCTTCATAAAAAATTAAACATTACACATTGTTGGAATTATTTTGAGACTGATCATGGAAAAGGATAGCACGACGATGCAGGGGCATGTGTAAAATGAGTACTTCGAAGGTATCAGATGAACCCTCATGCCGATCAATTTGAATCCGCTGAACAAGTTGTTGTATGGTGCAAAATGGCGCTAAGCCATGAATGTAATCCATCAAGGGATGTGCGTAGGTGTGTCTATATATAAATGTTACACATGTACACGGGATATTTTTATTGGAATGTATTCAAATTTATATTCAAACTTCAATCATTTTCTTCAGAGATTTCAAGTTAACAAGTTCTTGTCTTGTGCAGGTTTTTTTGGTATGTTCAGAATCCAAGATGTAAATAGATCAATCTCATAAGACTCCATTACAATACCTGGGACACGAAAAATACATTCAGTTAAAACAAAACGTTTTCAAAATGTGTTTTCATTTGATAGAATAAATGAGTCTTGTTTTTGTTCAGTTTGCATAGAGGACACAGAATCCATAGATATTTGAGAAAACGAAAATGCAGGATATGTTAAAGTTTGAAAAGATACTGAAATTAATGTAAAAGGGAAAATTCCACTTGCAAGCTTAGAGGAGATGGAATCAAATGAAACTATAGTGTTATTTGATGGCGATAGATTTTTTTATCTTGTTAGAGAAGGTAATTTTTATGTTTAAATTTTTTCAAATAACTTGTAAATGTACTTGTGTGATAATCTAACACAAACTATTTGTTGTCCAATATATCCAATTATTTACAGAAGATGTTTTTGTCATGGTTGCACCTGTAGACAACACTAAAAATGTGAAATATTATTTGATGTGATGCATAGAACAAAAGATGAGGCTATTAGAAGATTTTGTTGATAACGGTTTTATATATGAAAGAGGATCCATTGTATTGAAAGGATATTTTTGTCAAGAAACCCATCAAATTGATACTCATGTTCACTTTCAAGACTACCAGTCAGATGTCACAAGTTCTCAATATAGTCATATGGTATGTGCAACGCGCATAAAGTTAATAGAAATTCAATCAAAAAAAAAAAATGGAAATGGAAAATGTCCAAAGTCAATCATGAACGAATAATTGAAGATGGAATACCATTATGATGTTTTTAAACAAGTGGCACATGTACATTCCATAATTTTTTATATTTCATTGAAAGTACATTCCAAAATTTGATGATTTGTTTTGACTATTTTCAATCATATTTCCAAATAGGATATTTATAAAAAGGGCATGTATAAAAAAATCCATATCATTCTTAAAAAACATAGATAAAATATGGTTCAACCATACTTTATCTGTGTTTTTCAACCATTACACCAATCAAAATTATTTTATGAGCATTACACCAATCAAAATTGAATTGTATACCTTTTGTATCGTGAGCATTTTATTTTAGACTAAAAAATTGTTAAACACCATTTCCATTGAACACTTGCTTTTTTCAATAGTATTTTTTTCCATTTTATTTTAATAATATTGCATTAATTTTAAAAAAAGTTAAACATGTTTTATATTTTCTATTGTAATAATATCTTGTTTCAAATTTTAACTCATTCCGATTTTTATTTTATTTTACGAGCATTATATAAATTAAAGTTGAATTGAACATCTCTTTTATTTTTAATATTTTTTTTAATTATTGTTCTCAAAATTAAAGAAAAGTTAAAAACATCTCTTTAATTTTGAGATTTTATTTTATTAACGGTATATGAACTTTGAGGTAAATATCTCTTCTAGATTTGAGCATTTTTTTAATGACTACATGATAAAATTAAAGAAGAGTTGATCATCTCTTCCATTTTAAGGTTTTATTTTATTGTCACATCATTTTGAGCATTTTATTTTATCATTATCACACAAACCAAAAAAGAGTTGAACATCTCTTCTATCTCAAGATTTTATT
>JASDQU011379191.1:7681-23898 GCA_032191745.1 Picea mariana | reverse complement strand
ATGTGCTCACATCTAACTGGTTATAAATGAAAACAATGGGTAATGAATAAATGTTGAATGCTAATTGATGAGTTTTTGTGCAAGAGGGCAGTTTTGGGAAAAAGAGCCCCACACTCATTCACCCCCCCTCTAAGTGTGGTAGGTGTGTCCAACAATTCAGACCTTGCAATTTCTACACCATTGAGAAAACATACCCAAGCATCTGTGGTAATCAATTTAGCTTGTGGGTCATTGTATTTTGGGAGTTACACTCCGTGGAAAATAGGGTTTGTGGCTAGTCCCGAAACTAGTCAAAAACAAGTGTTTTGGGTAAAAATGTCATAACTTCTTCATAACAGATCCAAATTCAGTGAGACAAAATGTGTTGTTTAGGGTATAGTCTGTAGTATTATTTTTAATAGTTTCATATCAATTCAACTAGTATTTTGTGCGGGACACACTCTACAAGGTCGCTCTCTAGAATAAGACAAAATTTAGTAAGATATGCCATTTTTGCTATAACTCCTTTTCTGAGAGATTCCAAATAGTGACACCTGGAGGAATTTCATAAAACACACTGATGAACATTGTGTATCAGTTTCAAATATTTATACATTACAGGTTCAAAGTTAGGATTACTTCACGTTAGGGTTGTTGACTAATCCGAAACTAGGCATGTGAGACTAAAGAAAAGTTTGATGAAAATGCTAGTTTCTTGTTTTTAAAGTTAAGGAAGGTTTGGAGGAATGTGATCATATACACTAGGTCTATTACAGAGATACAAATCAGATTTTTATGATGAAATTGATGAGGTATTTTGGTTGAGGTACATGTTGAGTACATGGTTGAGACAAGTAGTTGATGAGTTGGCACATACATGAGGTGTATATTTGATGATGTTGGTACATATTGATGAGTAGTTGACACATGATTAGTACATAATTGGTACATGGTTGGATGCACTTGTTTATGGTACATGTTGATTACAGGTTGTTTGGTACAGGTTGGTGCATGGTTGATGCACTTGTTTATGGTACAGGTTGATTACAGGTTGAGGTACAGGTTGATGCATGGTTGATGCATGGTACATATTTATTGGTACAGGTTTACAACAGTATATTTCATAGTGATAGTGTGACAGTGGTTCCATAATTCTACTTCTACTTTAGGGTGGTAGGATGGGGCAGTGACAGGTGGTTGTAGCCGGAGAACATAGGGGGTAGTAGCCTCCTTCTAGTTTTAGCCATAGAATTGGGGAGTTGGAGCTTCCTTCATGTTGTAGCCTAAGAAACTAGGGGGTTGGAGTATCCTTCCAGTTGCAACTCCTCCCTCCAAGGTCATTGACACATGTGCATCAATCTTTGTCACATCTTCAGGAAGGAAAAATTATTTTGGAATATTGTAGGTGTTGGGGAAGGGGGTGGAACCTGTAACAAAACAAACATACAATTATGCAGATAATCAAAGAGGGAATAAAATTTCGAAGACAAAAGTTGGTGTCTAGAGACATCATTACTTCACTTAAGTAAAGCACACTATGATCATAAAATCACAATGCATATTGGACCTTGATATCTCCATATGATATCACTTCAATCACTTAATGATAATGACCCAAGGGGTATACTATTTATAGCCTCAATATCTAACCAACTTCCATGAAATCGAGAAGATCTTGTCCACATATAACCGTAAGTTTTTAGATTTGACTTCGTTAAATTAGCATTGTCGAGTTGGCTCGACAAGGATGCTTGACCCGACTGTCCATGCATCCAACTTGTAGTTGATTGCTGGGAAAGTCGATCCACAACCAGAATATCTTCGACTGTTGGTCGACTATCAGATCGACATGAATGTTGACTACTCGATCGACTAATGTAGGGATATGGTTGATCACCCGACCGATTGTAACCAGATGTAGGTCGACCACCCGACCAAATGAATCCAAGAGAAGTGCAATGAACCATCCATGCTTGATGTTCCAATAGTAGGCAAAAAATGGAATGGATCTACCTTGGTGGTTGGCACTAACTTTTTTTCCTCTTCTATGGTGATGTAGACCTCCTGTGCTGCCATCTCTCCTTGGACAACTTCTTCTCCTTGAATTTGAGATGTAGGTATCTCTCCATATCTATTAGGCTTCACTTTCCAAACTGTCCTCTTAGCTGTGTGGTTTTAAGGGTGAATATCTGAATGAATATACCAACTCTTTGCTTCCCAATGTCCACTAACTTGTAGTGGTGGAAAAATTTCATGGCACAGTTGTATGGACTGATTGAGATAGTCATTTTCTTCATATGCCTCTGAGTTTGTTGTTGTATGGGAGGAGTCTTCTTGTCCTCTTTCCTATGAGAACGTTTAGGCTTGATGCATGTGGCTTGCTTCTCCCCCAAGCTACCTCACAATATGAACACACATGAACACACCATGAACACACCTCTGCGTACCAACAACTAGAAACATTATGGCCTCTCTTATTGCAGCAATGAAAAACAAGTAATGTTTTCTTTGATGAATACATCTTGATCTTCTTCTTCTTCTTCTTTCCCAAAATGTTTGGTTTGCTTATTCTTATGAGTGATGGTGTAGGCCGAGTCTTCAAGTTCTTCTCATTATTTCCCTTCTTCAATCCACCACAAGAAGGCTAAGGTGGTAGTGGATTTCCACCTTCACTTACCATTATTTCTCCTTATATTGATGAGTAGGCCAACTCTAACATGTATTTATCCTTTAAAAAAATGGTCTTCATGGTCATAGGATTTTCCATTCTATCATCAAATCCTAGGCCATCATGCTTGGCCCTCTTTGCAACTACAATGGGGCTTAGGTTTCCTTGACTTTATGTAAGGTAGCTAGAGAGGTAGTGGGGGGGCCCAGAGGGCCCATAGTGATAATAGTGGAGGTCATTCAATGTAAGGTGGACTAGGTCCACTATATTATTAAATAAGGCCCACTATGGTAGTTAGATATAATAAATGGGTAATTATATATAACAAATGTAAGAGGACTTCTTAGAAGGTTCTACTTCTAGAAGATTCCTCCTCTAAAATGTTTAGAAGGTTCTACTTCTAGAAGATTCCTCCTTTAGAATGTTCTTAGGTGATGGTAGCACTATATAAAGGGGTTCAAGCAATGTAATGAGATATGAAGAGAAATATTGTATTTGGAGCGGTATCTCAATAGGAGGATGCCCCCTCGAAGAGGCAAGTGAACAGGAGAGGATCCCTTCCATAATAGGATCCATTGTATGGTGTTGCTCTACCTCAAGGGTTTGGTAATAATAAAGTGTGGTTTCTTCTATCTTGCTTTGTGGATCTATTGTGTATTCAGTATTTGTGGTGATTATATTTGTAGATCTATTCAGGTTCTTAACAAGTGGTATCAAAGCACTTTCCTTGGAACACATTGTGGGCAAATATTTTTTATTTTTGCAGTTTTTTTTTTCGGAGAAGAAAAAGAGGGCTGCGACATTCCATAAATTTTCAGTATATTTATGTGAAAAATTTGCAGAAATAGGTTGTGGATCTGATTTCCTCTCAGAAAAACACCCAAGTTGAAAAAAAAAAATTCATCCGAAACGGAGTTCGGGAAGTCAAGATATTTAAGTTTTAAAATCTGCAATTTTCAGGGTTTTTTCCGCGGATGACAGTGTGATTTTTTTTTTTTTTTAAATTATGTAGCATTTGGAGGCCAAATTTGTCCAAATAAATTACAGATCTGAGTTCCTCTCACAATTTCACCCAATTTAAAAAAAAAAAAACAGCCGAAACGGAGTCCGGGAAGTGAAGTTATGAGCATTTTAACTTCAACAGTTTTTTAGGGTTTCTCCAGAAAAAGCCGCGATTTTCTGCCGTAACTTATTGGGTCTATTTTTGATTTTTTTTCATGATGGTTGAGGGAACGAAGAGTTCATAGGGTGATCAGATGGCTATTTCTTCTCAAAACCTCAAAGAAATTCTTGAAGCATTCAAATCTCAATTGTATGACACATTGCATGACAGATTGCATGACCTTGCAGATGGCCTCAATGATAGTTTTCATAGTTCATTGGATAGAATGCATGAGAGATTTCTTATGGCGGACATCAGGGATGAATATAATCAAGAAATATATGCTTGGTATGATTTTGAGGCCAATTATGATGATTGGTTTATGGATAGTTGTCATTTCTAGGATAACAACCACTTTCATATTTTATTTGATGACTCTAATCCACCTTCTGTAGAGAGCATCAATGTGACAAATCGAGAGCCAATGATTATTACCAGTGTCCATCCTACATATTCTACAGTGGTATTATTCCTTCCAGATTCTGTTAAGACCCTTTTCCACTATGTGGATGGATATTCTTATTTGGATCCCCATGATAGGTGTCAGTCTTTGGAGCATCATTTTGAGTTGGTTATTGGGTTCCAAAATTTTCCATGGGGAGTTCACATGAGCACTTGGACATGGGACCCGAGCTTACAATGGTGGTTGAACTACTTCAGCATGGTGGCTTTCCTTTCTACATGGGACCTTGGTTCTCCAGTCTTCTTCAACATCATGGTCCACAATTATCCATGGGACCCTGGTATATGGTTGTACATCAAGCATTGAGGACAACGCTTTCATAAGGGGGACGAAATGTAAGGTAGCTAGAGAGGTAGTGGGGGGGCCCAGAGGGCCCATAGTGATAATAGTGGAGGTCATTCAATGTAAGGTGGACTAGGTCAACTATATTATTAAATAAGGCCCACTATGGTAGTTAGATATAATAAATGGGTAATTAGATATAATAAATGTAAGAGGACTTCTTAGAAGGTTCTACTTCTAGAAGATTCATCCTCTAGAATATTTAGAAGGTTCTACTTCTAGAATATTCCTCCTCTAGAATGTTCTTAGGTGATGGTAGCACTATATAAAGGGGTTTAAACAATGTAATGAGATATGAAGAGAAATATTGTATTTGGAGCGGTAGCTCAATAGGAGGATGCCCCCCTCGAAGAGGCAAGTGAACAGGAGAGGATCCGTTCCATAATAGGATCCATTGTATGGTGTTGCCCTACCTCAAGGGTTTGGTAATAATAAAGTGTGGTTTCTTCTATCTTGCTTTGTGGATCTATTGTGTATTCAGTATTTGTGGTGATTATATTTGTAGATCTAATCAGGTTCTTAACACTTTACTTGCCTAGCCCTTGCCGATCATAGCCCATATTCCTTAGGAGCTTGGAATCAGTTGCTCTGGTATGATTTTCAAAGTCACCAATTTTCTCTAGAGAAATTTTTATGGAAAGTGAGCTTACCAGAGTGGTCTCGGTCATGGTATTGGCATGGGAAGTGGAAATGAAAGGTGACCATGATTTTTGGTGCTGTTGAATAGATGCTTAGAGCCTTACCAAGGGATCCTCATTCTCTATCAACCCTTCTTGCCAATTATCCATCTAGATGACCTTCTCACCAGGGTGTACAGATTGTGCTCTGTGATTGTCCCACTCTGTCATGACAATGGTGAGGGACTCTCCACATTCTTAAAAATTCTTTTTTATCAATGGAATTATTTTGGTACAGGTTTGAAGGTGCTTATTCTTGTCTATTGTCCTGTTTTTGAACATTTGGACCTACTTCTTGAAGTGTTCATTCTCTTCTAGAAGCTGAGCATTGCTAGCTTGCAGGTCTTCCAACCTTTCTCTACTTCCTTTACCCGTGATAAGGTTTGCAATGTTTTGGAAACTGTGTCATGATCAAGGATTCAACTAATATGGTACCACGCTATCCATAAATGAGGGACTTAAATCATGCTTTTTTCACCAATATGGATCCTTTGTGGAAGTATATTCTAATATTTGTTCTCAATCTTGTACATAGTGTTTTGTTTGCAGAAAGGCCACTAGGCCTTTTTCCTTTTCCACGTATAAGGATCTCAATATTCTTTTTTCTTCTCTGCTATTTTGATGGATGTAAGGTTTATTTTCTATGTCCAACCTATGCTATAAATGATTAGCTAGATCCTTCTCTATGTAACTTGCATACAAGAACCCAAATGACAATTCAATTTAAATCCTTTGTTCCTTGAGTAATTTAAGTGTTTAGTTCTAGTTTATTGCCAAGCTACTTGGTTCGTTTACTTTTGATGCTGAGGCCAATTCGATCAAGTTCCAACCCTGTGTATTTGTTGAATTGATATGCTACTTTGCCCCTTTAATATGCAAAAAATAAAATTCAAACAACCAATCCATTTAGCACAGATATATGTTCGAATTCGAATTTCCAAGAGAAAGTGTATTTTTATTTCTAATCTTGAATACTTGCAATGCCACTTAAATGATAATTCAAGTTAACAAATCATATCTGCTGGTCTATTATAATCTTTATTATTGGAATTTTCTCTCATGACACTTACACTTTGTCTGCAAGTTACTTTGATGCATTCCATTTGAGCTTGAATTGCACTGAGATCTGGTTGTAGTGTACGTATATAGTGCTCATCCTAGACAATGCCTTGCATGATGAAGAAAAAAAAACAAGTTAAGGAATGAAGAAGAAACCAATCTTGAAATTGCAATTAAATATCAAGTTTCTCAATGTTGATTTTAGATTTAGAATTTTTAATGAGTTCCTTTCATTGCTCCACCCAATTTCCCATTAATAAAGAGAAAACAATATTTTCTTTTGTAGTATATTCCATTGTTAATTATTTCAGCTTCTTTATTGTTGGATCCAATTCTATTTTCCCACAATTGTAAATGCATCATCAAAACAATAATGAGCTTTCCTAACCCTCTAAACCTGCTATAATGGTGGAACTCCTATATACATATCCTTTCTCAAAAAGATCTTTATGATATGTGAAAAATAATGTCTTACAAGTATCAACATGTTATAAGCACTCAAATTAAGATAAACATAGAATGAATTTCATTCAAATGATACATATATAAATACATGTAGATGACCTTTGGATTCATCTTCCAAGAGGTCGCTTGGACTCCCGTTGACTATTACAATAACTTGAATATTCACATTCCATCAAGTTATTAACCCTAATGGATTACATTTCCAAAATCCCCCCCCTTAATTCTAAGGGGTATATGTGAGTCCAAGGTGAGAGATGAAATATTAAAGTGGACAACTGAAATATAGAAGTCTGTGGTTGTTGATGGCTGAATGTGCTCTTTGAATTTGGTGTTTTTGGGATGACCAAAAACCAAAAGGCTAGAAGAAGTTGATATCTTCTACTAAATGGTGATGGTGGTTTAAGGAAGAACACAAACCAATCTGGTGGTTTAAGGATGACCAAAAACTTTGGAACTTGGCTCTAGGGTTCAATGGTTCCCATAACATTTCCTAAATAAGATAGAAGCTGATGTCTTCTTGTAATTCTAAGTTCTCTCGAATGTTGGTTTAAATATGACCATAAAATTTTATGTAACAAAATCTATAAGACTTCTACCAAGTGTAGGTTTAAAGAAAACCAAAAACCGTTGTCTAGCCAAAACTGTAAGTCTTCTACTAAGTGGTGGTTTAAGGAAAACCAAAAACCAATCTGGTGGTAAATCACACTCGCTTGTTACTGCTCAATTGATATGACTTCGAAACTTGAATCTTAATTGTCAATCACTAATGTTATTCCCCTCTGTCAGGGACAAGATGAGAATACAAAAATATGTGCACTGCAAGATGTGTCAATACTTGACTGCAAATTCTTTGGTATGACTAATATATATTCTTGACTATTGATGACCATTTCCAAGAAGTGATCCACCCATAGTGATTCTTTACTCTTCTAGATTGCTTGCATTTGGAACATGTATTTGAAGAATGATTATGCTTTCCACAATGTTCACAAGGATGAAGATCGAAGCGCCAATCTTCCATGTGGCAAACTTTATAACAATGTTGGCATTTTATAATCTGCTCTTGAATTGGAGCATGTGAATATGAACTTTCTTGAAGTAATCCAACACTCTGGAACTGGATCGGTTTGGTATAATCCAAAATATGAAAGGTGACTTAGTTTGATTTAACTAGTCTCTCAGTCTTCAGTTAACTAACTGAAATAGAGTGAAGTGAGGAGGAGATCAGGGAATCATGAGTAATGTGCTAGTCTGGTGATGATCCCAAGGACAATGCGCATTGGCTGGTTATGATCTCAATGATGCATGGTGATGAAACCAATGTGGCATCTAGATTCCACTCAACTGATCAAACTGATGTGTGAACTGAAGAGAATATTCTCCTAGAGTGTAGGAAAATGAATATTCTCCCTGAACTATAGGAGATTGAATAATGACCAATAAACATAGGGAAAACCTTAAGAAAATGAAATCCTAGGTGTGCGTGAAGTATCTCCAACACCCCCATGAACATCACTATGGTGAAAATAAAGAATGGGTCCCAAAAAGGAGGCCATGTTAGGTACCCAAATACAAAAGATACATTGAAATAAATGAGGAAAGATGGAAAAACTCATGGGAAAACCCCCCCTCAAAGTACAATGCATGTAAAAAGAAGATCTGACAGTTGCTAGGCAAATGTTCCCTTCACTCCAAGACGAATGTGTAGAGAATGGAACTTTTGCTCAGTGAAGGTCTTGGTGAAGATGTTTGTAGTCTGTTCTGTTGAAGGACATAACTGCAGGTTGATGATCTCCTAGTGTACTAATTCCTGGATGTAGTGCATGTGGATCTCGATGTGCTTCGTCTGTTTCCTATGAACTAGATCTCTATAGAACTTTAGAGTGCTCTGGTTGTCACACCAGATGACGATCGATCTAAGAAACTGAATGCCCAACTTAGTGAGAAAATTTTGTATCCACATAGCATGAATGGTTATGTTAACTAACCCTCTGTACTATGCCTGGACTAAAGATAGAGTAATAACAACCCTCTTCTTACTCGACCAACAGATAGGCCTGGAACCGATACTGAGTGAGTAACCAGATGTGGAATTGTGATCAATGTTATCTCCAACCTAGTTAGAATCAATGAACCTGATGAGGTCCAATGTAGAGTATGCTGCAAAGTGAATCCCAAAGGTGATGGTGCCCTGTACATATCGAAGGATACGCTTTGCATCCTTCCAATGTAGCTCATGCGACTCATGCATGAATCTGGATACTTCTCCAACTGCATAGGAGAGGTATGGTTTAGAGTGTGTGAGATACAAAAATATCCCCACTAGCTGTCTGTATAGTGTGCTGTCAACTAGTGGAGTGTCCCCACCATCCTCAAGTCTGAATCCCGATAGGAAAGGAGTCGGGGGAAAATTGCAGTCTATCATGTGAAATCTCTCAAGGATATCTCGTGCATACTTGGCCTGAGACAATTTGATGCCTGATGCATCCTGACTAATCTCGAGTCTAAGGAATAAATGTAGCAGAACCATGTCCATCATCAAGAACCTATCATGCATAATCCTCGTGACTGCAGGAATCACTGAAGTAGAGCAGCCGATGATAAAAAAATCATCAACATACATAACTGGGAGTAGAAGTGAATCAACCGTCCTAAGCATGTAAACATTTGGGTCTAGTTCTGTGACAACAGGTAGGAGTCCATCTTGGCATACCATGCCCTTAGAGCCTGCTTGAGGCCATAAAGAGACTTCTTCAGTCGATAGACCATAGATGAATCCTACATAAATCCCTGGGGATGCTCCATACAGATCTCCTTAGAGAGATATCAGTTAAGAAATGCATTCTTCATGTCCATATGATGGACTTCCCATCCTTTGGATGTTGCAATGTAAAGTTCCAAATTTGGGGAATCCATCTTCACTACTGGAGTGAAGGTCTCATCGTAGTCAATGCCATGCACATACTAAAAGCCTTTGGAAACTAGCATGGCTTTGTATCTATTAAGTTGTCAATCTGCTGCGCTCTTGGTCCTGTAGACCCATCTGCACTTGGAAATTTTCTTGTAGGGGCTCTTAACCTTGAAATATCTACGGGGAGATCTATTTTGGATGTAGGTCGCAAAATTAAGTGCTTTAGCCCATAATCTCCGTGGAAGTGACTTTGCATGTAGCATGCAAGATGCCATTTCTTTTAGAGATCTATTTTTCTGTTCAACAACTCCATTTTGCTGCGGAGTATAAGGAACTGTGTGCTGCAACTGAACATCGACCGCATAACAAAGATTCTGTATCTCATGGTTGACATAATTTCCGTCGTTATCTATTCGAAGGACTTTGATTTTCTTTCTTGACTGTGTCTCAACAAGGGCTTTGAAATATTTGAGGTGTTGAAAGACCTCTGATTTTTTCATGAGAAATAAAATCCATGTGAAGCGTGAGAAATAATCAACAAAAATGAGCATGTACCTTGCTTTACTGATTGATGGATGCAAAATATCAGATCTAAAGGAGAGGAATCCTTCCGAGTCTTTCCTTTGTCGAATTTATCTTGAGGGTGTTTTCCAAGAACACACCCCTCACAAATTCCTTTGGATAAGTGGATGTTAGTTAGACCATCAACCATTCCCTGCTTGCTAATTTGTTGCATATATCTGAAATTTAAATGCATGAACCTTTCATGCCATATCCTACTGCTTTCCTCAGCATGGGTAAGTAGTAATGAAAAATCTGGTTCAATAAATTCAGAAAATGTGTCGAGTTTGGATTGATGATTTACCTCACCAGTAGCAACCTTGGAATTGGTTTGCATGTCATAGATATCCATAACATCAGGTGTGAATATGACTCTCTTTCCAGTGCCAGTGTTTGTCATTTGATACACAGAGAGAATATTGACGAAAAGTTTAGGAACATGTAGCACATTCTCAAAGCTTCCGTTTGTGAGTTCAGTTCTTCCTTTGCCAGTGACCTCAACTGGAGAGTTTTCCCCCATCAGAGTAGGAGGAACTTTGCATGCATCCACTGAAGAGTATACTTCTTTTGTGGCTGCAATGTGGTGTGATGCACCTGAATCTACGATCCAAGCATTGGGAGAGGAGTTGATGGAAAAATCAAAGCATGGCTAGAATTTCCTTTCTTGGGATTCTAATCTTCTGGATTCTTCTTCTTGGCACTCTCAGGGATGCGATATCCAAGGTTGTTTTGTTGAATTATTTTGGCCATTTGATCTATCTGTTTATGCATACATGCAGATTCTAGAAGGAATCCTTTATGGCAGTAAGTGCATTTCTCCCCTTTTCTTCCCTTTCAACCTTTGGATTCAGAGGCATCATTGAAGGGTTTTGAGTACCCTTCCTTATTTGGATTTGCATGTGATTTCCTTTTATCTTTGTCTTTATATTTATTATTTTGATGAATGCTACCATTAGGCACAGTAAGTGCATGCACCTTTGGGCCTTTGATTTTTCCCATGTTTATAAGCTTATTCTACTCTTGTTTCAAAGATTCAATAAAGACCTCAAGAGAGGGCATCTTTCAGGTGGCTCCAGAGGCGAGCCTAACTGAATTAAATGTGGATACAAACACTTAATATTCTAGAACAAGTTTGGAGATAATGGCGAGAACCATTTGTTTCTCCTCCTTATATTTATCAACCCCACAAGCCTTGAGTTGCGATAACAAATCCTTATATTTGGTAAAGAAATATTGGATATTGTCGAAGCTTTTTGGATCCAATGTGAGCAATTCCACCTTGAGAATGTGTCCCATCATCTCATCCTATTTTCCAAAAAATCCCTCCCATGGTGGTCTAAGCTTCATTGGGGATTTTACAAGAGGATATGTGAAAGAGGAGTTCAAGAGAAATGAGATTGCAAATAGTTCCAAACGCTTCATCCATTTGATTCAGATAATTGGATTTTTCTATGGATGATGTGGGTTCGGTCTCTATGTCTATGGTTAACTTGTATAATCCCCTGCCTCGAAGATGCACTATCATATTCTCTTTCGATGCAAATAAATTGTATGATGTAAGAATGAATTCTTTTGGAAATTCGATTTTTCCGCTGTCTTCAATCTTCGGTACCTGCAAAAATATTATGGTGTCTTTTCCCTAGCAGTCTGTCAGCTCTGATACCATTTAAATGTGTTGAACCTGCATAGAATAGATCTATCTAGCAAATGACATACACAATTTGCAGAGAAAATGCGAGAAATGAGAAGTAAGAGAGAAAGAATGGAAGAATTCTCATTAACCAAATGAATGAATGATAATTTACACTTGATATACTCTATATAACTCAAATAATGCGCGCTGGAGGAGAAGCCAATATGCCATAGTGGTGGTCTAGAGTGATCTGGACACACACCGACAATTACGGGAGTAAACTCCCACCTAGTCTAGTCTCTCAGGCAACTACGAGAGTTAACTGCCACTGAGTCTGAGTTAACTAGTATCTCAGTCTCTAGTTAAATGAATGAAACATAGTGAAGTGAGGATGAGATAAGGGAATCATGAGTAATGTGCTAGTTTGGTGATGATCTCAATGCTGCATGGTGATGAAACCAATGTGGCATCTAGACTCCACTCAATCGATCAAACTGAAGTGTGAACTGAAGAGAATATTCTCCTAGAGTGTAGGAAAATGAATATTCTCCCTAAACTACAGGAGACTGAATAATGACTAATAAATATAGGGAAAATCTTAGGAAAAATAAATCCTAGGTGTGTGTGAAGTATATCCAACACGCGAACACGAGAAGAATCACTTAAAAATTTCTAATTATAGGTTCATTATGGAGGTAGCAGAAGTTGGGTGTGCATTTTGATGACACTTGAGAAGACATGTGAGTTCGCGAGTCCTAGAGTCCACAAACCCGCCACATAAAATTATTCTAAGTAAAATTTATTGTTTGAAATGAATGAGGACCGTCCACTCAACGATTTACTAAATCCAAACTGTGGATCTGTCTGAAGTTCCTAGGAAAGCGTGTGGATTGTCCACTCAACACTTGATCATATCTAAACCACCGATCTAAATTAACACCAAGCTAAGTCCGAGTTCGTGAACCGTCCACTCAACGTCTGATTAAATCCAAAGTGTGGATCCTTCTAAAGCACCTATATAAGCCAGGTTCGTCCACTCAACACTTGATCATATCTGAACTGTCGATCTAATTAACGCCAAGATAATCCATGTGCGTGGTTTCTCTCAATCACAAACTAGGGTTATATGGAAAACATGAGGCAACGAAGGAAATTATGGATAACACTTGGTTATAGGGTAAGGTCACCTGGTAAAAAGAAACGTGCTTACGGGCTAAACCATAAAATAGGCCTTTCACCTTCTTTGTTTAGATGTTGGTCACAACGTTTGGTTCTATGAAAAAGGGGCCACGAGATTAGCATGCATCCATCTCGACAACACATGAAATGTACCAGAGAACATTAAAAGGTTTAAAATTTGTCTATTAAAGAACCTATAATACAACAAATAAGTATGAGATCAGAATAAAAGGGGGTCTATCCATCAAAGACCAAGAGATCTAATCAGACAAGGAAAATAATGGTTCAAAACTGTAATTGAATAGGTTTTGTAAAATAATAAAGGAAGAAAGTTGTTATTAAAACAACATTATTATTAAATAAATGAAGAGGTGCAATGATACATTATTAAAATACACTCTAGTTCAAATTTTATACCCATTGGAAGAATATATAAACCATAATATATGGTGGAAGGAAGAGGTCTCTGTGGTATAATTCATAAGATCAAAAAATAGACAGCGTCCAAGGAAGAACTTGAAACATTCACATGAAGTGAGGGTGGAAGGGAGGAGCAAGGGATAATTGGAGTCCTCTACAGTTTGAAGCCTGATATAGGGAGTTGGTGCTTCCTTAAGTTGATGCTTGAAAACAAGAGGATTGGAGTCCTCTACACATTGGAGCCTGATCTACAGGAAGTTGGTCTTGGAAAACAGGGGATTGGTGTCTTCTTGAGTTGGTGCTCAAAATAAGAGAGATTGGTGTCTCTTACAAACTGTAAGTTGTAAATGAAATACAATTTTTATAATTGTTTCTTTTAAAATTCAAAGTTCTATACATTCTTGTTGATAAATTTTTATAAATTAATAAAGAATTAATTTAATTTGAGAAAAAGAAACAATACTGATTCACCCTCCCTCTCAGTATTGAACAACATTCCAACAATTGGTATCAGAGAGAGTTCCTTCACCATAGTCTAACCACTTGAAGGAATATTCTGAGAAATCCAATGGATCAACAAGAAGGGATATCCTCCAATAGAGCTCTTGGATGTGATATTTGTCTATCAATGGTAAATGGTTACACTGCACGAACAACTGTACCTTCAGATGTTGTTACAAAGAAAATCTACAATGATAATTCAAGGGATGTTAATGCAATTCTGTGTGGATTAGAAAATCCTATATTTGTAAAAGTGATACACTGTAAATCAGCAAAACAAATTTGGGACAAACTTAAATTCATCTATGAAGGAGATGGAAAAGTTAAGCAATCAAACCTTTAAACATAGAGAGGGCAATTTTAAAGTCTGAAAATGAAAGAGGAAGAAAACATTGCAAACTATTTTCAAAGGGTGGATGAAATAGTCAATTCAATCATAGCATTGGGAGAAGAGATAAAAGACAAAATTATTGTGCAAAAGGTGTCGAGATCATTACCAATGATATATGATGCCAAGGTATCTACCTTGGAAGATAGAGAAGACCTTGAAAAACATACAATGGATGAACTTCATGGGATTCTTATAACCTATGAAATGAGAACCGAGAAAGAAAAGTCATAAAAAAGGGAAACAAACTTAATAGCATCAAACACAACACATAACCATGAGCATGTACCAAATGAAAATCACTCAGACATATCATATGAAGAGGAGGCTAACTTTATAAGGAAACTCAAGAAAGGGTTTTGGGAATACAAAGGGAAGTTACCCCTCAAATGTTTTAACTGTGGAAAATTTGGACATTTTTCCTCCAAATGTCCCTATCAAAAGCAGGAAGAGAGTGATGATGAAGAAACTCAAAATCATAAAGAACCTAAGAAGAGAAAAACTAGAAACAACAAGAAATTCTACAAGAAAAACTTCTACTCCAAAGAAGATAGTAGTTCATCTGACATGAGTGAATATGACACGACATAACTTTTTTTTATGGGCATAAAAACTCAAAATAATGTTGTTGATGATAATGAATAAAACTCTAAAGTTGAAGGAGAATTCGACCTTGAAGGAGAACTTATTAGTGCTCTTGAAGAACTGAGAAAATATAAAAATAAGAACAAGTCATTAAGAGAACAACTATTAGAACATGAAGAAAAAATAAATTCAAGAGAAAATGAAGTTTTAATAACCATCAAGGAATCATAACAAATCATTATTGACTTGAATAATAAACTTCAAGAAGCCAAAATAATTGAAGAGGTCATAATCAAACAACTCAATAAAAATAAATTAGACTATGAAAAGCTAGAGGATGAAATTGTTTTTCTAAAAGGAGAACTTGAGAAAGGAAACAACCAATCAAGATTTCAAAATAGTTCAAAAATATTGGACGATATTCTTAACAGTCAAATATCATCAAACAATAAGTTAGGAACGAGTTGTGATCAAAAGAAGTCTAACAAAGGATCTAACTTTGCATCTAAGAAAACTGACAAAAATCCAAAAAGTTATACAACTTCCCTTTAGAGTTCTTTCAAAAAGGAAGAAAGCAAATTAAAGATTGATTCTAATCAACATAAATCTACTCTCCCTTCAAAAGAAAATGAATATAGAAAGAATACAACTACAAGAAGAACTCCCCCCAAAAGGTGTAAATGTGTTGACTTGCACAGAATAGATCTAGCTAAACAATGATACACACATTTGTAGAGAGAATTGGAAAAAGAAGAAGGAGAGAAAGAATGGAAAAAATTCTCATTAACCGTTGCGAATAATGAATAATTTACACATGATATACTCTGTATAACTCAATGAGTTCGAATTGAGGTGAACAAAGTCGCCATAGTGGTGGTCTAGAGTGATCTGGACACACACTAGCAGTTACGGGAGTGAACTGCCACCTATTCTAGTCTCTCAAGCAGTTACGGGAGTGGATTACCACCCAGCTGAGTTAACTAGTCAACTAGTCTTCAGTTAACTGAATGAACATAAAGTAGTGAGGAGTTAACTCAAGGAATCAAGGCTAATGCGCCACTTTGGTGATGATACCAAGGCAAGGTGGAATTAGCATGGTGATGATCTCAATGTTGCATGGTGATGATCCCAATGCAATATCTAAACTCAACTCAACTAGTCAAACTAAAGTGTGAACTGAAAGAGAATATTCTCTAGGTGGAATATTCTCTCCTAAAATATAGG